>BPLS01000147.1:1328585-1350295 GCA_019656275.1 Rhododendron kiyosumense | reverse complement strand
GAGACTTGCTAGAAGGCCAGAAAACAAAGGCAAACTTATTGTGGTATGAACAACTTCACTCCAGCTTATTACTACGTACATAACGAAATTGCACACATACACACACGAGAGAGAGAGAGAGAGAGAGAGAGAGAGAGAGAAGATTGTTGTCATTTACAAGTTTTGATTGCTTATAACTTTCCTTCTCCTTACAAGTAATTTGGATCAACTTCTAATCCTTAACAAACATTGTTATTGTCTCGAATGTCAGACCATTCACGCGAGTTTTGGGGAGCGGTACTTGTCATCGGTCCTGTTCGAAGAGCTAAGGAAAGAGGCTGAAAACATGCAACCAGTTTCGGTCGATTAGGGCCGAATATAATCAATAAGCTCAGGTCACATATGTTGTAATGATGGTTTGTTAAAACTCTCATGTTGTGTTGTTACTCCTTAACATTTTCATGTGCCAGAGACATTTATGTTCTTGTGACAGATATTAGATTTTGAGAAGCATTGTTCAAGAAATTGTGAGCTTGCGAAAAACTTTCTAGGGTTGCAGCTGGTTCCACAATTTCCAATGACATCAGTCATGCAAAAAGTTACAAATCGTATATTGCCCTTCACAATATCTTCTTACTTTTAGCAAATTAAACAGACAACAATAATGATGTACAGAAACTTCTACCACTGTGCAAAGCACGGTGCTGCACAGCACCTCCGGATTCGAACAGAATTCTATCTCTTTTCTCCTTATCTAAAAAAAATGAAGTTGTCTTTATAAGACAATTATCTCATCTATGCCCTATGGAGCCATTTCTCTGAAACTCCAGATGATGTTGATCTTATTGGTTGTACTTATGGTCATTAACATAAGATATGGTTGTACTCTCATACCTTAGTCACATAATCCTTAAAAAAAACATGTGCTCCCGCTTTCAATTCTCGCACTGTGCTTGCGCTCTCAATCTTCGCTCTCGTGAATTTTAGTAGTTTGAGATACATTTGAAATATGCTTTCACGCTCGCGTAGTTGGGTACTTGGGTTGTACCAAGAATGTAGTCCAACCATGGCATGTGAGATAGAACAAAAACAAGCAGAAAACAAAGTCTCCCTGCCCTGGCCAAGATATATGATGCAAAAATTAGGAGTTCAATTGCTAGCCTATCCCTAACTTGAAAAACAACATAGTATACTTCATTGCACCTTCCACCTCAAATTAACTTACTCACAAATTAGAACCACAATGGTAATAAATACTTTGTCAAGTACTTAAATTACTAATAGATAGTGCTAATGAATAATGTAAAATGTGTAAAAGTGGATTATAGCCTAATTGCTGCTAGTAAATTTATAACTTTAAAATAACCACTTTTTTTTTTGAAGATGAAATAACCACTATTTTGATTGCTCCTTTCACCTCCAATTATCAACACTCACAAATTAACAAACCACCATTCTCATAAAATATTTGGTAAATATTTAAAACAAAGGAGAATGCCAACAACTGCCTTTTATAGCAGTCACAATGTGCAAAATGTGCTTTGATATCCGCCGTTGTTAATTACAAGCAAAACAAAATCATCAATGACTGTGTATCAAAATCCTAACGGTTATCCCATTATATAAGTAGAGTTAACAGAAGATGGGTCTTCCTCCTGCCGGGCCTAAGCTCGAGTTGTTCCTCTTCTATTAGCTCGTAGCTAGCTAGTAGAGGCCTGAGAAATGAACTTTGAACTTCAAAAGTTGCTCGTTGCCGATCGAGATCACACGACGCTACAAACTTAACTAGATTAAGCCTTGACATCGAAAGTTGGAATTGTGCCTATTTAGATTCAAATTTGAGTTTTTTGAGTTTGGTTATTGGGGTAATGAGTGGAGGGAGAAATTAGAGTAATAATTGGAGATATAGGTAATGAGTGGAGAGAGATATAAGAATAAATGAGAGTAATAATTAGAGTAGGGGTGAGTGAGGAAAGAGATGAAAGTAATGATTGGAGTAGATGTAACGAGTGTTTTTTTAGTTATTTTTTTTTTCTTTCAAAGTTTGAATCCAAACAATGCATTGATCATGTGAGATTACAAAATAAAATGTGGAGTTGCCACCAGTTAAAATTGGAGTGTTAAAATCACATCCCAATAATAAAATCATTATTCCATAATCAAATTTAAGAGAATTGAAGAAACCGAAAAGAAAAATGTGGACTATAAATAACTAATCATAGCAAAATTGAAGCAAACCGGCCTTAGCTCAGTTGGTAGAGCGGCGGAGGACTGTAGTTGAGTTAAAAATGTTGTTATCCTTACTGCCTGTTTAGATGGAAGATTTGTTTTAAGTGGATATAGAATGAGGGCGAATTTGAGGGTATTTTTATAATGAGGGAGTAAAATAGATAGTATTAGTATAGTGAAAGATATGTGAGTATAGGTAAAACGAAAAAGTGTACTGTTCACCAACATTTTTGGCTATGTACTGATGTACATGCTCGAACATATTGGCTAAGTTCCGCTAAAGGTTTTTTTTGGAGGGCTTTTTGTTTTGCTTTGTTTTTATTCAATTTCTTTTTGAAGTTTTTCTGTTTTATGCATAACCTTTTGTAGATTATTGTGTCGTCTTGTCAAGACGAATCTAAAAAGTAAAAAATTATGACTTTTATCCAAATATTTTTGAAAAAATCCAAGATAAAGTCCAAAAAACCAAGTTGGCTTATCTCTAATTTGGTCATACGAGTTATGGGCCGACTTAGTCATTTGGGTTAATCAGTTCCTAAAAAATTATTCGAGCCACGCATAAGTTGATCCAAACATAATGAATTCTTTTTTTTTAAAAGAAAACATATTGTTGTCTCCATCTTGATTTTTTTTCTATAATGATTAATCTAGTTTATGTACACCTCAACTAATTTTTGGAGATTAATTCCACTGCCCACTTACAGAGTCCCTCTATCTTGACTTTTATCGGTAGCTGATATACTTGTTTGGCGAATTTTATTTGTTTCAAAAAGGTCGAGGTTAGGTGGTTGTTTTTTTCTTTTGGGTGAAAGAGAGAGAGTTTCTAATTACACAACTTTCTTAATTTACACAAATTTCTTAGCATGTAGTACTAAAGTTACTAACTGGCCAGCACTGAGTCTGTTCCTTTCTTGACTTGTAGGCAAACTACATGAACAGATTCTAGTCATTCTACTACAGTACTATTGTTGCTGCTGCTGAAAAAGTATACCATGGTGAGGAGGTGAACCTTGGATTCATGTGGGTCGACGTTGACCATATGGGATTCATGCGCATTCAACGTTTCTAGACACATTTGCGAATTAATTTGTATAATTTATACTATATACGCAGTATTGAGTTTTAGTCAATGAGCAGGGAATTGGGAAGAAATATGTGGCGTGTGGTTGGGGCTAGATGTTTCTTTTTGCCACGTGTTATACATGTGCAAAGGTTAAAGGGGAGTTTAATGCTATGTTTGGAACACTTTTTGAAAAAAAAATTGAAAAAATAGTTGAAGTAATAAGTAGAGAGAGATAAATGGAGAAATGATTGGAAGTAGGAGGAATCTTTTGAAAAATGCTTTTCAAAAAAAGAAGCAAACATAGCATAAGTAAAGTTAATTCACCGATTGTTCAGATGCTCTCTATATCCCTGAAGCTACAAACGTCCACGATGAGACTCAAATCCTAACGTTCATTGTGGGAGGACCGGAAAATACTATTCGGCTACAAGCTGTTCGGTGAGGCCAGCTAGTTAAAGTCTTGCAGTTTTGGCTACTTTTACTTTTGGTGCTTTGTCTCTACACTCTTTAGTTCTGTTGGTTTTGTTGAGAGAATTACAACAAAACATTTTCTTAAATTTTCCCTAAAAAACAAATGTACCTAATGCGACAGAAGGTTTTTGGTAAGAATACCCTTTTGGGACACACTTTTGCTAGTCAAAGAATTAATTGTGCCATTGTTATCGAGTAAACCAATGACACAAGTGAAGCACATAAGAGGAAAATTTTAATTAGTGCTCTCGGATTAATGTTTTAATGACTTTTTTTAATCAAACTTAGTGTTGATTTAATTTGTTTATGTATGAATTTCACATCAATGTGTGACGAATAGGGCTTTTGGAGCATTGCTCTCGAAACACATAATCTCTCTAAAAGAAGTTGAACAAGTAAGCTATGTTTTGCAGCCAAAGACTTGGGACCGTTTGGATTTGTTATGTTTTTTAATTTCTTTTAAATAACATAAACTACCATGTTTTATCCAAGCAATTGTATTATTGTGCAAAAATAATTATATATAACTTTTGTAATTCTTTTGGTTTCTTGTATTCTTTTTGAGGAGAATTTCTGAGTATTTGGTTGATTTAAGATTCGAGAGTTCAAAAAATAAGTAACTAAGCTCTCCTTTCCTCTATTTATTTACGAGGCCTAATTTTTCGCTTTAAAGACAGTAACATCATTGTAGACATTTTACTTGTCTAAACTCACGTAATATAGGGTGAGTGCCCGCGGTTGTCTCTCTTCCTCAAGTTCAATATACTTCCCTGCTCGAGGCACGCAACCATATTATTCAAGATTAATGACTCCCTAAAAAATATACTAGTATTTTCAAGATTACAGCAATGGTTTTTCCCTTTGTAGGCCATCACCGACCACTCCAAACACTTCTTTGCACCCAACGCTGCCACCCTCCCCTCCTACCTTTAACCCTCCTCTGCCCCCTTTTTCTCGTTCCCTTCTCCAATCACTCCACGAACTGATGTAGCATTGTCCCTCCTCTCTCTTTTTGAAAATCTCAATTTATGTGGACAGTTTTGTGTATATATATTAAAAAAAGGGAACTAAGAGATTGAGGAGGGAGAGAAGGCATTGGTTTTATTTTTTATTTTTGGAGGATAAAATGGATTTGGGTTATAAGAGTGAATTTTATTTATTTTTTTAGAGTATTGGAGGGGTGCTGAGAACATGTTTGCACAAAGGAAAAAAGGTTGTGCATTTAGTCCTCCTCAAGTGACCCGAGTGACCGAGTCCCTTTCTCTTAACCCAGCACCTGATATCTAACCACAGTTGCCAAACCTTACATCAGAGTTACCATAAAGCATTGAAATAAAAAAATAAAAAAGGGGGAAATTACTGTAACCCCCCATTGAACTACCACCTGGCCACACATTGCCCCCTTTAACTATAAAATCCAACACTTAATCCCCTTTAACTACCATTTTGTCGAAATCGTGAGGATCCCATTTGCAATTTGTTAATTATTTGGACGGAACTCAAATAGTGGACTACTTTGCCCTCATTTCCACCTTCATATGCAAAACCCATCTCTCTCTCTCTCTCTAAATTACAATTGCAGTTGCAGCAATTCTCTTTTTCTCTTCAACTCACCACTGCCGCCATTAAATCCCCTTCAAACCCCACCTCCAGCGGCGCAACCAAACGCAACATCGAGAAAACCCACCTGTCCGACCGGCCCCTGCTGCTACTCCCTTCCCTTCCTCATCCTCTCTTCGAACTCCTTCCAACATCGACAAAACGACGATGCAGCTAATCATCTATTTCAATCTTCCACCGGATTGACGACTCATCATTTTCCTTCTCATTTTCGCTGGTAATCTCAACGTGTACCTCTCCAAATTCTCCCCTAGTTGGCTCAGTGAATGACCCATCGAGTGCAACCTCGAATCTGCGTCTCATCTTGATTTTGATTTCGTGCTTCATCTGTCACTTGACTGAGTCAACTTGTGTTCCGGTCTTCACAATCCTAAACAACTGCAACAGATTCTCCCCTCTCCTTCTCACCCTGGTTTCTTCACGTTTGTGAATCCGCGTTTAGGGTTTCCAACGTTGGTAACCCTAGCTGTAAGTACCCTTCTCTTGTGTCTCCACCATCAAAATCGTTTATTTTTGGATTATAATCGCTTGTTCCAATGCCAGGGTTTTGATTCAATTTATTGCGCTTGCCTTCTAATTAAGCTACTTGTTCAACTACGAAGTTGAGAAGACTGGTTTTACCATCTGTGCTTTTGACATGTGTGTTTTCGGAGAGTATTGAGGTTGAACCCCTGCACGTTCCCCCGATTTGTACGATGCAGTTTTTTTTTTTTTTTGAATATGTACAATGCAGATTCGGTCCCCCATATACGCATGTATATGTAATGCAAAAGAAAAGGGTTAATAAGGTAAATCCCACACTTCTGTTAACGCCAACCTCATGATTTCAGTGAAAATGGTAGTTAAAGGGGGTTAAGTGTTGGATTTTATAGTTAAAGGGGGCAATGTATGGCCGGGTGGTAGTTTAAGGGGGTTACTGTAGTTTCCCCTAAAAAATTGGAAAATAACCTACGCAATACTATATTAATATAAAAAAGGGAGATCCTCTCAGGTTGTCTCTTAGGAGTAAACCGTCCGGTCCAAGCTGTTTGGGGATTTTCTTGGGCATGTTTAGATAATCGAAATCGTTCAATTGATATATCTTCAAAACATCTTTATATTTCAATCATAAGTAACCGTGTTTTAATTTTTTTCCTCATTTTCATAACATACTATTTTTTTATGTACATGATTTTTGACAAATTTTATCTGGAAGAATTCTACAAATCACTGATTGTTGGTTTTAATCATCAAAATAAGCTCGAAAAGAGCCGTGAAGGACTTTAACAAGAGAGTCTAGTTCCTAATGTGATTGCAGAGGATCCCTTCCATAAGTGTGTAAATATATGTGTAGAGAGAGAGGGACCAACCTCCCATCTAATGTTGTTAACATTCGGTCTACTTCAGTTTCAGTCTTTATGGGCTCTTACTTGGCCATAACAATGATCATAATCGTTTATTTTATAGATCTCATGAAGCTGAATCTACATGCAAAAAATTAATTTCATCGAATTTCAATAGGTTTACAAACAAATGGATTCGTGTAAGGAAAAATGGCATGAGAAAATATAATTTGACACTTTTATCCCCCATTTTTATTGCACAAATATGTTATGTTCATATGTTGGATCAAGATAATTTTTTGCTGGTATGTTTTACTTAGCGAATTCTATAAAATGAACGGTTTCAATTATTGCTATGAGGTTAGTAGGGCCTACAGAGACTGAAACTAAACCTAACTGGAGGGTAACCACTGGATGGGAGCAGCTTGGTCCGGGAGAGGGGTGAAATTAGGAAAAAATAAAGCACATAAAATACAACAGCTTAGGGTTTGACTGAAATGCAAATTTCGTGAAATTTGGGAAAAATCAACAGGGAGAGAGAGAGAGAGAGAGAGAGAGAGAGAGAGAAAGAGGAGAGAGAGTGTGTGGGATCAGACGATTCCGGCAACTTCGGGGGGATCGCCGGGCACACCGGCCACAAGATCGATCTGTCATTGTTATAAACCCCCTCTCCTATTTGCAGCAAAATTTCCGCTTTTTAGAGAGAGAGAGAGAGAAATGAGAAGTACACACATAGAGAGAGAGAGTGGAGAGAGAGAGAGAGACAAGACGTCATCTGAACGTTGGGATCGGGGTGCAGAAGGGCTTTAAAAGACAGCGGTTCGATAAAACCGCGTGGATTTTGGAGGGATTTGATTTGACAGTTAAGACTCTCTCACTTGATTTTTATTTTTTCTTTTTTGTATGCAATCGGGAGGTGGGACCCCGCAGGGACCTGGCAGCGGCCATGGGCGGAACAGCCCGGCCTCGGTCGGACCTCCTCCTCCTCCTTTGGCATCGCCGACGGCGTCTTCGTCGTCTCCCGTTTCGACTCCGCATTTAGGGTTTGATTCAATTCAGCTGCAGCAGCAGCAGCAGCAGCAGCAGCAGCAGCAGCAGCAGCAGAGGCAGGTTAGTGTTGCTACAGCCTACACAAAATGGTTCAATTCGTCTTTGTTGTTGAACTTTTTCTTCCGATAACTCACGTGTCTGGGCCACCTTATGCTCACTTCGACGGGCCAAATTAAAGCGGGAGCAAAGGACTGTATGTACTGGTCCAAAGAGTTGATAGCAAGTGGGATGTTCGGGTTCGGACCCGTTTAGTGTTGCTAGAAAAATGATCAATTCATCTTTGCTCTTTTTTTTTACAACTAAGGTGTCCGGTCGGACGGGCCACTCCCACCGAGCATTAGCGGGGGCCAACTAAAGTTGGAGAAAAATTCCGTCTGTGCTAGTAAATAGTAAAGGTTTTCTGAAAAGAATACTGGATGAGTTTTGGTTGGACTGAAAAGTGTGACTAAACGAGTGGGTTAGTTGATTGTGGTGTTATTTGTCACTGCTCTATTTTAGAATTTTCTCGTCAAATTGACAAATGTCTTTGGAAAAGTATTTATTGATGGAGTGAAGTTTGGATTTTGGTGTGATTGTGCTTAATTAGATTGATCAGCTGTTCAATTGAAATTCGTGTGTGTCAATTTAGCTACGTTTGCCTTTTGGAATAGGCATAGTTTTTTTTTTCCTACCTCGGGTGACTTGTTGGACAATTGGTATCTTGTGGAGTTGATTTCAACATTTTGATGTACATATGTACTTCACCGTCAAATAATCAATTTTGCTGCTCAAGGAGTTATACCCTACGTAGTAGGTATACCCTAATTGCAGAAAGGTGTACTTAAAGCCTAAGGTTCTTAATTCATTCTAACAAAGTTTTTAATTATAGGTTACTTTTGACTTCCTGTTTATTTTTGGGTTCTTTTTTCGCGGTATACAAGAGCTTGTCTTGTTCAATGATGGGTGTCATTCTCTTGTTACGCATGTATGTTGTTGGCGCAGTCGTTGCAACAACAATTTCTTAGAAGACCTGAAGGAAACGAAGCCGTTCCTGTCTACCAAGCCGGCGGTCTCCATGGACTCTTGAGAGGGGGAAATTTCCCTCCAGCTTCTGGTGGGGCCCAACTGCCTCAACAGTTGAAGAATCCATGGGCTGAAATGACTCCTGCCCAGCTTGTTCAATATGGTATGGCAGCCCAACTACGAGCTGCGGGAATTCAATCTCAGCCACAAGGAAAAATGGGAATGGCGGGGCCTTCATCGGCAAAGGACCAGAACACTGGGATAGGTAATTTGAAGATACAAGAGCTCATGTCTATTCAGGCTTCTAACCAGGCACAAGCATCATCATCCAAGAAACAGATACAGGAAGCACAGCAAGAGGTAACCAATCAGAATAGCGATCCAAAGCCTCTGATCCAGCCTTCTTCTATGGGCCAATCAACGCAAGCATCGCAGGTTCAACAAAACACGCAGAAAATTGCGAACAGCCCACTGTCAATGGCTGCACAGTTGCAAGTTTTAGCTAATGAGCGTAATATTGACTTATCGATACCGGCAAATGCTAACTTGATGGCTCAGCTTATGCCACTCATGCAGTCCAGGATGCTAGCACAACACAAGGCAAATGAAAACAATATGGGTGCACAGTCTTCACAAATTACAAATGAGAGTTCTCCACGCCAAAATTCTTCAAGCGATGTCTCTGGACAGTCTGGGTCCAATAAAGCTAGGCAGACAGTTGGGCTTGGCTCGTTTGGCACAGCTCCGAATGCTCCGTCAGTTAACAATTCTGCACAGCAATTTCCCGCTCACGGGAGAGAAAACCAGGTGCCTTTGAGACAGACAATGATGATTGGTAATGGAATGCCACCTGTGCGCCCCCCACAGTCGCCTGTTAACTTGAACCAGGGTGCGGATCATTCATCCCATAATAAAATCCCATTAAGTGGCTCAGAAGCTTTGCAAATCCAGTATGGTAGGCAGTTGAACCGTTCTTCTCCACAACCCTCAGCTTCACCGAACGATGGAGGCTTGGGGAATCCCTTTTCATCTCAGGGTGGCATGGTTCCCCAGACGCAACAGCAGCGTTTAGGTTTTACGAAACAGCAATTGCATGTTCTTAAAGCTCAAATACTAGCATTCAGGCGTCTGAAGGTTTGCTAACTCCATCCTTCCCACTCACCCAATCACATGCACCTAATGGCTACCATTAATTTGGGGTGTCCTCTGGTTAGTGGTTAGAAACCTCAGCCTACCAACCTCTTAGGTTGTGGGTTCGAGGATGTGGACAATCACTTTGTGCATTTAATGCCAAAGGTTAGGTTTGTACCTAATCTATCCATCCCAGACACCCATTAATGGGTACAAACTAGACTTACTTTTTTAATGTCACTGGTTCTCACTTCTCAGTACTTAGATAGTTCATTGGATTTACTGTCAACTACTGATGGGAGGATACTTCCTTTTCTGCTTTCTGACAGAAAGGAGATGTAACTCTTCCACAAGAACTACTTCGAGCCATTGCTCCGCCACCCATTGAAACGCAGCCACAGCAGGTGCTTCTCCATTCTGAAGCAGGTAATCAGGATGGATCTGTCGGGAAAAATGCTAAAAACCATGCAAGACAATCAGAGTCCACTGAGAAAGGTCCTCAGGTTGTAGAATCGTCTAGTGGGTTGAAAGATAAGAAAGAGGAGGTTTCCGCAGAAGACGGGAAATCAAGTGCCTTGAAAGCTCATTCACAAGCCATTACAAATGTGACCGAAGAGCCTTTACCAGTGGTTCCTTCTGAAAAGGAAGACCAGCAAACAACTACATTTCCGATAAAACCTGAAACGGAAGTTGAATGTAGTAACCAGAAAACTCTCATTAGAAGTGATTTCAGTGTAGATGGGGGAAAACCGCTTGCATCACAGGTTTCTGTATCTGATACAATGCAAGGTAAGAAACCTGTACAAGCAGCCAATATGCCGCAGCCAAAAGATGTTGGATCTACCAGAAAATATCATGGTCCGCTGTTTGATTTTCCCTTTTTTACTCGTAAACATGACTCCATTGGGTCTCCACTGATGGTGAACAACAATAATTTGTCATTTGCATATGATGTTAAGGACCTGCTTATTGAGGAAGGCATGGAAGTGCTTACCAAGAAAAGGAAAGAAAATTTGAGGAAGATAAATGGTTTACTTGCAGTGAACATAGATAGGAAAAGGATAAGACCAGATCTTGTTCTGAGGCTGCAAATTGAGGAGAGAAAACTTAGACTGGTGGATCTTCAGGCGCGCTTGAGGGAGGAGGTTGATCAACAGCAACAGGAGATAATGGCAATGCCTGATAGGCCATATCGGAAGTTTGTCCGACTCTGTGACCGTCAAAGGATGGAGCTCACTAGACAAGTACAAGCCACTCAGAAAGCCATGAGAGAGAAACAACTGAAATCTATTTTTCAGTGGCGCAAGAAGCTTCTTGAGGCTCATTGGTCCATCCGGGATGCGCGAACTGCCCGGAACAGGGGAGTTGCAAAATATCATGAAAGGATGTTGAGGGAGTTCTCTAAGAGGAAGGATGATGATCGTGATAAAAGAATGGAAGCATTGAAGAATAATGATGTTGAGAGGTATAGAGAAATGTTACTGGAGCAGCAGACTAGCATCCCAGGTGATGCTGCTGAGAGATACGCCGTTCTCTCATCATTTTTAACCCAAACGGAAGAGTATCTCAATAAACTGGGAGGTAAAATAACAGCTACAAAGAATCAGCAGGAGGTCGAGGAAGCAGCAAATGCTGCTGCTGTTGCTGCACGAGCTCATGTACTCTCTCTCTCTCTCTCTCTCTCTCTCTCTCTCTCTATATATATATATATATGTCTGTATGTATATTATATACACATACATACATGTGTGTGGGCGTGTGCATGTTTGTATATACAAGTCTCTGTATTTTTTTTGTCGTTTGTAATTTTGCATCCAAGTACCTTAACCATTGATATTGTTATGCAGTTAAGTTTCTCATAGCCTCATGTGCATCCTCATGCTTTCATTGACTTGATTGTTTATATTTGTTGTTGTATAAAAGGGTTTGTCTGAAGAAGAAGTAAGAGCTGCAGCAGCTTGTGCTGGACAGGAAGCAATGATAAGAAATCGGTTCTCTGAAATGAATGCACCCCAGGATAGTTCATCTGTTAATAAGTAAGTTCGTTTTTAACATGATAAGATTCTTTCATCTCGTTACTTCATACTGAGAGCAGATAAAATGAGGGAGTGTCGATAGTGGAATTGTTGGCTCCAAAAGTGGAAGTTTTGTGCTTGAATAAATGCATTGGTTGTAGTCTATGCAAGAGTCACAACTTGATATGTCATCATTTTGTGTTTGGATGGGTCTTTTCCTTCAGTTTAGGTTGAAGGTCTGTACCAGATATTCAAAATCACTTTTTCCTTTTACCTTGGGTTTTTATTTTTCTGTGTTTGTCTCCAGGTATTACCATCTTGCTCATGCTGTAAATGAAAGGGTTACAAGGCAGCCCTCGATGCTACGGGCTGGAACCTTAAGAGACTATCAACTTGTAGGTTGCAATTACTTTTGTGTGTACTTCTATCTGTTTATATTAATTGTCTTGTCTTTGTTTTATTATGTTCAATCGTCTCTTCTGATGCAAGTAGGAAATTTAAGTTAATTTTTGTGCTGGGTCGCACAGGTTGGATTGCAATGGATGCTCTCTCTGTATAACAACAAATTAAATGGAATTTTGGCAGATGAGATGGGTCTCGGAAAGACTGTACAGGTGAGTCTCTATCATATATTTTGGTGGTTTAGATTTTTGCTGCCCTCGCCCCCCTTAAGAGCAAAGAAGGCCCTGTTTAGTATCTCTTTTGTGATCAACTTATCTTTATGCTGTTGTATTAATTTGAACAGTTTTTCAGTTTCAGTATCTAAAAGGTTCAAAGTTTATGAGAAGAGACTTACTTTTCCTATTGTCTTCTTTGCCTGCACAGGTGATGGCATTGATTGCTTATCTCATGGAGTTCAAAGGAAACTATGGCCCACATCTTATTATTGTTCCAAATGCTGTTCTGGTGAACTGGAAGGTCAGTTATTATCTTAGCGAACAATAGTGAATTAGTGATTGTTATTCTGCCATTTTGTGATCTGACTTTCGCACTTAATTTTTTCCAGAGTGAGTTCCATAATTGGTTGCCATCTGTGTCCTGCATTTTTTATGTTGGTGGGAAGGATCAGCGGCTGAAATTGTTTTCTCAAGTAAGATGTTCAGACTTCAGAATTCGTTATTTATTTTGATTTTTATTTTTGAGCTTCAGACATGTTGCTGAATTCTTGTTCTTTCCTTGTAGGAGGTTTGTGCAATGAAGTTTAATGTGCTTGTGACAACTTATGAGTTCATCATGTATGACCGTTCAAAGCTTTCAAAAGTTGACTGGAAGTACATTATAATAGATGAAGCACAACGCATGAAGGACAGGGAATCTGTTCTAGCTCGAGATCTTGATAGATATCGCTGTCAGAGGCGCCTACTTCTCACTGGCACTCCTTTACAGGTTTGTTAAAGAGATTTGCAGTGCAGCGTCGCATGCTATGCATCTTTATGTGTCTATTAGTTTTGCATGTCTGCATGTTTAGTGTTCCAAGTAAAACATATACTCTGCAGTATTAGTTGGGTTCGATTTTACAAGTTTGCAACCTTCTTGGATTACCTTAATGCCAGTTATTTGTTGTAGTAATATACTTAGCCTGATCTTCCTTCCCTGCCATAAGAATATTTCTTGAAATGTCTAGTGGTTCAAGGAAGGTATGTTGTGTTCTTGTGGCTAATCAGGGTATGAACTTTTTTATGTCATTAATGTGGTTTTGGCCCGGAAACCCTATTAGTAAATTCTTTTAGGAACTTGTAAAGCATGCTTACATTGTTCTTTGGCATCTTCATAAGATGCTCGAGTTTTTAAGGTATATTTCTAAAATTGAGAACTGTATGTGCCACCACTCTGCTGTTCTGAAATTCTGAATTAAGCCTGAGCTTCCCTAATTTGTAGGGAGCTAACCTACCCTTAGCGCTCAAACTAATCTGCTCATCATATTCTTCAATCAACCTTGAGAATAAGTGAAATGCGAATGCTCGTAATTGCAGCAGTTGGATTATGGGCAGATATTTGCACAGTCTTGTTATCTATATTTATGCCGGTTCTCTTTAATATTGTCTTGTCAGCCTTTGGTTATATAACCGCAAATAAGAATTGAGTTAGTTGACTTAGATTAGTGACTGAACTCAGATATACTAAGATTGTGAATATGCTTTCTTATGTTGGAATCATTTACTTAATCGTGTAAAGTTAATCCACTCACGAAGAGAATGAATTGGTCATTATTTGTGATCCTGGACATCTATAAGCTCTAATTTTGTAATTCCTGGATGGGACTTAACACATACCAAAATTTTGATAAGAACAGGAATGCATATTTTCACTATCTAGAAATTGAGCATAGAACTATGAGTGAGTGACCAGATAAAGCTATCCAGTTAACTATTTTCTTCTCTCGTTTCTCTTTATCATTAATTACTTTGAAGTTGAATTACATAGCCTTTTGTTATGCAGAATGATCTCAAAGAACTCTGGTCACTTCTCAATCTACTCCTCCCTGAAGTTTTTGATAACCGGAAAGCATTTCATGATTGGTTCTCAAAACCTTTTCAAAGGGAAGTTCCCACACACAGTGTAGAGGATGACTGGCTTGAGACTGAGAAGAAGGTTATCATCATCCACCGACTTCATCAAATTCTGGAGCCTTTTATGCTCCGACGTCGTGTTGAAGATGTGGAAGGCTCACTTCCACCCAAGGTATGCTGTTATCCAGTCTGAGTGTGTCAAGTACTTGTAGTTTCACTTGTTTCTAACAGCAATATTGCATTGTAGGTCTCCATCGTTTTGAAATGTAGGATGTCGGCTCTTCAGGGCGCTGTTTACGATTGGATTAAATCTACTGGTACTGTTCGAATTGATCCTGAAGAGGAGAAGGTCAAGGTTCAAAAAAATCCCAATTACCAGTCTAAATCGTATAAACCTGTAACTAATAGATGCATGGAGCTCCGGAAAGCTTGCAATCACCCCTTGCTTAATTACCCTTATTTCAATGATTTCTCCAAGGATTTCCTTGTTAGATCATGTGGGAAATTTTGGGTTCTGGATAGGATCCTCATAAAGCTTCAGCGAACAGGACACAGAGTACTGCTTTTTAGTACGATGACAAGACTTTTAGATCTATTGGAGGAATATCTGCAGTGGCGGCGACTGGTGTACAGGCGAATTGATGGGACTACTAGCTTAGAAGACCGCGAATCTGCTATTATGGACTTTAATAGCCCTGACACTGATTGCTTTATCTTCTTGCTTAGCATTCGTGCTGCTGGAAGGGGTTTAAACCTTCAGACTGCTGACACTGTTGTCATATATGACCCTGATCCAAATCCTAAAAATGAGGAACAAGCGGTTGCAAGGGCCCACCGTATTGGACAGACGAGAGAAGTGAAAGTTATCTATATGGAAGCAGTTGTTGACAAAATCTCAAGCCATCAGAAAGAGGATGAACTAAGAAGTGGTGGGGTAGTTGATTCGGAGGATGACCTGGCAGGTAAAGATCGGTATATGGGATCCATTGAGAGCCTCATACGCAATAACATCCAACAGTACAAGATTGAGATGGCGGATGAAGTTATTAATGCTGGGCGTTTTGACCAGAGAACAACACATGAAGAGAGGCGGTTGACTTTGGAGACATTGCTGCATGATGAAGAGAGATATCAAGAAACTGTTCATGATGTCCCTTCACTTCATGAGGTGAATCGGATGATTGCTAGAAGTGAAGAAGAAGTAGAGCTCTTTGACCAAATGGATGAAGAGCTTGACTGGACAGAGGAGATGATGAAGTTTGACCAGGTGCCTAAATGGCTCCGAGCCAGCACAAGAGAAGTAAATTCTACTATTGGTAATCTTTCAAAAAAGCCATCTAAGAACACCTTACTAGGTGGCGATACTGACAATGGATCAAGTGAAATGCCTCCTGATCTAACTGAGAAAAGGAGGGGACGGTATAAGGGTAAAAAGTACCCTATTTACAGGGAGGTGGATGATGAAAACGAAGAGTTCACTGATGCTAGTTCTGAGGAGAGGAATGGATACTCAGCACAGGAAGAAGAGGGAGAAATCGCTGAGTTTGAAGAAGAAGAATTTAGCGGCGCTGTGGGGCCACCTTCAGTAAATAAAGACCAATCAGAAGAAGACGGTGGATATCAGTATCCTCTAGCTTCCAAAAGCAATATCCATGTAGTTGAAGAAGATGCAGTTGATGGAGATCATGCAGTTGAAGAAGCTGGTTCGTCAGGATCATCCTTAGACACTCAAAAATTGACGAAAACAGTCTTGCCTTCTACATCATCTCAGAAATTTGGGTCACTTTCTGCCTTAGATGCAAGGCCAGGTTCTCTTTCGAAAAGACTGGTATATTTTCTCACATTGTGCTTTGAGTTCCTTCTTGTTTGACTCGAGTAACAGTGAAGGGATATGTAATCCTATATGATAAGCAACACTATCGGATAATAGTAGTTATCGTTTGGGGGGTGGGGGGAGGGATTAGCAATACCTAATCCCCTTGGGTATTGTATATCACGCGTTTTGTGTGGTATAATATCAGACAGCTATTTATTCCTAGCCTTAAAAAGCTCCTACTAAATGTAGTTTCCCTTTGATTTATAGTCCAATCCAATGCTTAATCCGGACAAACAAACAAACGCTGCCTCATGATTTACTGTTGGAGTCATAGGTTTTTGTTAGCTGATCACTTTTCTTCCGGTAAATGATTCCAGGCTGATGAATTAGAGGAAGGTGAAATAGCTTTATCTGGAGACTCTCATGTGGACCTCCAGCAATCTGGAAGTGGGATTCAAGATCGTGATGAAGGTGAAGATGAACAGGTTTTGCAACCCAAGATAAAACGGAAACGTAGTATTCGGCTTCGTCCGCGTCCTATTTTGGAAAGGCCAGATGAGAAGCATCCCAATGAAAAACTATTTCTCTATGGTGGAGATTCATCTCAGTTGCCATTCCAGGTGGACCATAAATATGAAGCACAGGGGGTTAGTGACTCTGAACTTAAAACGCATGGAGATCCCAATGCTTCTAAGAATGATCCATGTGGTCCGTCCTTGAAAAGTAGGCAAAATTTATCATCAAGGAGGACTACAAATTCATCAAAGCTGCAAGCTTCACCGAAATCTAGTAGATTGAATCCCCTATCTTCTCCTCCGGAAGATGCTGCTGAGCATCCGAGGGACAGTTGGGACGGTAAAGTTACGAGCACTAGTGGGGCTTCAACTGGTGGCAGAATGATGTCTGATGTCATTCAAAGAAGGGTATGTATTGCTGGATACCAGTTATATTGAGTCGGTTTATTTGTTAGTTGTTGCTTGCCAAGTCATTTTTCCATTTACTGTTGTATGGAGTTTTTGGACTCTGTCATTTTCTATGAGGAGTTCCCATACTCAGTTCCCATTCAAGCACCAATATCTAGAATTATGTCCTTCATGATTAATAGTACCACAACTTCTCCCCCTTGGCATCTCTCATGAGCTTTTATCTTCTCTTCATTTTCATCTTGGTTCTATTGGCTGTAAATTATTAAATTATTGACGGGAAGTTCTTCACATTTGCAGTGCAAGAACGTAATTAGCAAGTTCCAGAGGAGAATAGATAAGGAAGGTCCTCAAATTGTTCCACTGTTGACGGGTTTATGGAAGACAAGTGAAAATTCTGGTCACCTGAATGGGGGTGGAAGTAGTCGTTTGGATTTGCAAAAGATTGATCAGCGTGTTGAGAGATTTCAGTATAGTGGAGTGATGGAGCTTGTGGTTGATGTGCAGTTTATGCTAAAGAGTGGAATGCAGTATTTTGGATTCTCGCATGAGGTATGGCTGCTCTTGTAATTATTTTCCTTATTTCCTTTTAAACGGAGAGACTTGAACTTGTGACATCTCCCAACCCATGCTATGATACCATGTTAAGTTGCCAATTGTTCCAAAAGCTTTAGTTGTTAGGAAATGAACTCAACACTGTATATCAAGCTGTTTAACGAAAATATCCTCAATGGGTGAAGGTGATGAATGAATCGCCTTTTGTGCTGTTTGGTTGCTCAGAAGTAGAATAAACATATAAACATGAAATGAGGATAACTCCCCGGTCTCAAGAGTTGCATCTCTCTCTCTCTCTCTCTCTCGTGAATATTTCAAGTTCGTTCAATAACTGCACAATTATGATGAACAGGTGAGATCTGAGGCAAGGAAGGTGCACGATCTGTTTTTTGATATTTTAAAGATTGCATTCCCAGACACAGATTTCCGGGAAGCTCGAAATGCCCTGACGTTCTCCGGCTCATTATCTACCTCTACCTCTGCTCCATCTTTAAGAGGCCAAGGCAAGCGACAAAAACTGATAAACGAGGTGGACCCCAATCCAAGCCCTCCCCAAAAGCCCCTATCTGGCGTTGCCATTCCTAGAAGTGAAGATAGAAGTACCCGATTCTTAACTCATCCAGGGGAACTTGTTATCTGCAAAAAGAAGAGGAAAGATAGGGAGAAGTCCACAATGAAGCCAGGGAATGGGTCAGTGGGCCCTGTGTCACCCCCTAGTGTTGTTCGTACCACTAGAAGTAGTTCAAGTCCAGGTTTAATCTCTAAGGATACGAGATTGCTTCAGCCACGGTCCCACCAAACTCCTCAACCGGTGAATAATGGTGGTGGTGGGACTGTGGGTTGGGCGAATCCAGTAAAGAGATTGAGAACAGATGCTGGGAAAAGGCGGCCGAGCCATTTATAACTCTTGACTGTTAACTTGCTGCTGCTGCTGCTGCTACTGCTACTGCTTTGAGACCTTTCCAGGGTTAGCAGTATTGATCTCATACTTTGTTAGTACAGTGTAAGGCTCTCTCTGTTGCTATCTTTGTATCTTATTGCTTATTGTTCTGATGGGTATAGTTAATTAGGTGTGCCTGGTGAGCACAAACTTTGAGATAATGATTTCTGGGCTTGAGCTCAGTTGAGATAAGCAGCTCTATAAAAATCTTTGAATTTTCATATAAAGCTGAGAAAAAAAATTCAAAGTTTGGAAAGCATTTACTGTTTTTGTTTCATATGCTAAATGTAGTGGTTGAATAAATGGCATGATGTCTTAAAAAAAATAAAAATGGCATGAGAATCTGTAGGGGAAGTTCTGGATGCACCTCCTTTGTGGCAAAGAAGTTGGTAATTGGGACAATTGTGGAAATGGCTTTTATGTCCCTTTTTTTTTACCCCATCTTTCCTTATATGAAACTCGAACTCCGAACGAATAACTTGAAACGGTTTCTCTCGGGCTCATTATAGAATACTTCTTCCGTTCCAAATTGAGTCATTTTTTGAAATTCTAACTATTTAAGGAGACATGCAATGATTATATCTACAATGTCTATTATTTCTACTATTATTTCTATATTCTACCTATTTTATAAACACTTATATTCGCCTTTGAGGAACACTTTTGGAAAATTATCATTCCTTCTATTTTTGGAAAAAGAGCCATCATTTTAGAACAACTCAATATGGAAAAATGACTCTCAATTTGGAACGGATGGAATAATAGTTTACTTGAAACAGTTTCTCTCTGTACTTCACAGGACCCTCCACCCAACCAAAATGGGCTCATTATAGAATAATACAGTACTAGTTTGTTTCAACCCCTCCACAACCCCACATCTTGCAGGCTCTTTTCACGAAGTATATGAGTGATGAATGGTTCTGGAGGGTGTTGTGTCACCATGTGGTGGTGTCCCAAGTATTTGTTCTCCGCTGTACCAGAGAAAGCCGAAGCTAATTATAGATACTTGTAACTACAATAGAATGGTACAGCTACTTGAGAATACAAGTAATTAGCTGTACATCTGTTCTCTAATCAGATGTGACGGTGCCGGCTTTAAATAGGTTCTTTGCTCGGGAACATGGATTGGTCTTCTAAACTTATTCGACAAAGATTGGTCTTTTAAAATTAATCGATAATTAATCGATGGGTACATAAACAAGTACTCTTTTAACTGGTGAAAAAATTAGATGTGACAGGGCCATGTGAGTGGTCCTTAATGTTTTGCTGCCAGCTAGAATAGTATTGGCAATCATCCATCTTTTAACCTTTCAATTTGAAGACATCATCTTCAATTTCTACAGGGTATCAAAAATCTTGTCTGCCCTTACAAATTCCATGGTTCTAGACTTCTAGTGATTTAATTCGACACAACCAAACAAAACATTTTGAATGGCAACCAACCATCAGACAATTTCAACATAAAACCAACAGTACAGTTATTTACAAAAGGTCACAGATAAAACAGGCAGAGATGTTATTTCCATCCTCCCTCCCCAATAAATGTTTTTTTTTTCTTTTTAGAGTTGGGTACAGAAACTGAAACATAATGTACAGATACAGGTTCTTATGAGGCGGAGGTGGCACTATGGATCCACGGGCCCCACCATCGCCTCATCGCTGTAGTCGTACTCGTCTTCACTCATCTCCTCGTCACTTGATTTCTCTTCTGGAGCAGCTCCTGCATCTTCTGGTTTGGCGTATTTCTCACAATATTCTGGATGACACACGAATACAGAAATGACAGTTTTCAAACTTGAGGGAAGG
The DNA here is from genome assembly GCA_019656275.1 of Rhododendron kiyosumense. Classification (NCBI taxonomy): domain Eukaryota; kingdom Viridiplantae; phylum Streptophyta; class Magnoliopsida; order Ericales; family Ericaceae; genus Rhododendron; species Rhododendron kiyosumense. The sequence goes on along the minus strand of BPLS01000147.1, from coordinate 1,329,863 downwards.
TAGATTAGTGAGAGCGCATAAAGGTAACACGAGCCATGAATCAGAATATGAAGAGAAACAAACAAGCCTGAACAATCTGATCAGAACCTTTATGTTACCATATAATGTAACTGCCAAGATATAAAAGGAAAATGGAAGGAAAGACCTAGCAGGTTTATGCTGCGTCAAATGATTCAATAATTCTTCCAAAAGTGATTAAGACCTCAGAACACACCGGGAAGTGAGTAAAACTGCAGCTGTGAAACTGACAGCTTATGATATTACCAAACCAAACCTTGTGTGCCAACCAATTAGGGTTAGCGACATAAATCATCTTTCCAAACTTGGATACATGAAGACCTGACTAGTTTATATGAGCTGTTGCCAGTCTACCTAAGCCATAAACCTCCTTTCTCCAGCCTTCGGACAAGTGTGGGAAAAGCATGACTCTAAGCATGACACCGGAGGATAATTGTTCCTCGAAAGGTGTTTGTGTTGTCAAGTCCCCTAGCAACCACACAGAAGACATTATAATCTTTACCCATCATCTTATGAGCATATATTGTGATAACCCTCCTCACCCATCAATTTCAATCATCTCAAAGAAAACAAATTCCTACCCTTCGACAGCAGAATAAGACAGAAGTTTATGCTCCAAAGAAAGTGCTTGATATTTTATAATGCCTAGGAGGTGAAGATACTTGATGGACTTCACAGACAACAAGGCAAAGAAAACATGATCTTGTCATTAAATCAACTCGATCCCCTCACTTCTACGTGCATATGCTGTTTTAAATCATCCTCGAATTTGTTTTAGCCCCCTGATTGCTCCAAGCACCCAATGCTTGTTTTAAACCACCATGCCATGCATCACCTTGAAACTACTATTTTATTGGAATTCCAAAGAATAAAACAATTGTAAGCCATGTCTCATGCAAATGCCAGAAAGCTTGACCACAATGATATCGAAGTTAAGAAAGTTCTCAAATGCTTCAAATCCAGTTGTCTACAGGCACACCCAACTACTACTGAAGAACTCTCCACTGTGCTTAAGCCAACAGTCGGCAACATAAAGATTTTTTGTATGGACTGTGTGATCGACAATGCGAAGTTTCTCATCCACAAGCACGTCACTAGATGATTATCTAAGATTGCCTACAAAAGAGGTACATTCAGAGAAAGTGGCAAGTTTGTGTTTGTTTTTCAAAGCTAATTCCAACAGGGGCCATTCTGGAAGAGGTGCAGGTGGGGTTAGGAAAGACAAGTACCACACACATACATGCAGCAGCTGTCTCTTAT
>BPLS01000147.1:1270571-1328185 GCA_019656275.1 Rhododendron kiyosumense | reverse complement strand
GTGTTAGATGAGCTGCAGACCTTTATAGTGTCTTGGAGCAACATATGGGGTTGAGATTAGACACCAAGAAGGGTTACTTGTTTTGGACAAGAAGGATGCTTACCATTTTTAGGAAGAAAATTTAGAGGTTTCTCATCTCCTCAAGAAAACTTGAAGGTCATGTAGGGGTTCACCGTGTTAATTTTTTTTCATCATCACAGTTATCTTTGTGTGTTCGCTTTAATATTGCATTGGTTTGCATTGATTCTTCATTTTCCTAATTCATCCACATATCTCTTGTTACACCTGCTGAGTTTCATCCGATCCCCCATCATAGTTCAGTAGAGTATAAACTTTGGTGTCTGAACAGATAACAGATAGTTACTTTAGGCTACTAGAACACAACAATGTTGATTTCAAGGACCTAGCACTGTAAACTTCATTTAATGATATACCTATTGAATTCAGTCTCAAATCTGGTGTTCAGTTATTTGACTAAAGGCGTTATGAATCAAAGGTAGAGCTCACCCTTGAAAACTGGCTTGTAAAGGAAGCTGCCCGACAAGCTTATTTGATGTGGAGCATTAGGATCATAACACATAATTAAAGTGCATATGATGAAATGATGGTCTGGACAGCATGTCTTTATTCAAGTGATTTTGAATCTCATTGAAAGGAGCAAGAAATATTAAGCAAAATAGATACAGGAGAGGAGATAGTCCAGAGTCCTACATCCAAACTTGTCCCCGACAGTTGCAAGTCCAGAAGGAAAAAGCATTTAGAATGATATTGATATTGCCACAAAAGAAAATTGAAAAACACTAGGGGTGCACCTATGAATAAAGACACAAAAGCCAAAGAGAGAAGAGATAGCCCTCAAAGAAGAACATAATATAGCCGCCGGATTCCAAATTTTATAAGGTTCAACAATGTGGTCCAATTGCACAGAGTTTTAGTGTCCGGTGTCCGAACTCCGAAGTGGGGTAGGGCCAGTAGGCAAATGAATTTACACTAGTAAATTATTTGTAAGCTTTAACCACCCAAAAAGCAGGGCAGAAACCCACCAAATGAAGGACTAACTGAGCAAAGCTTATCAGAAGACCTAGTTACACAGATTTTTTTTTCCCCCCCTGATAACCAACCCAGTAAACAGATTGCCATTGGCATTAGGCATAGCAGCTAGATGTTGCATGAGGCACGATAAAGTTCTATACGCATAGGAACCTACTACAATTCCTCAAGACTGCATATACACACACCACTCCGGTAATGCTGAACCATTTTGATCTCAGTATATGATGAACACTTAGTGCAGTTCCCTTGGAAAAAGGGAAGTCCTCAACATGCATGACTAATGACTTACTCCCAGTTATACTCCACAGCCACACAGAGGGCACACTCTCCACTTTTGTTAAACATCATTTCATAAATACATGATTTTAAGGGCTGCATCCTGCACCTAAACAGCCAAAACCTTCTGAGAGATTGCTATAATTGGAGTGGGGGATTTTCATCCTAGTCACATTAGCATTGAAAGATTGAGACTTGAGAGCATTAAGCAAGTTAAACCTCCGTACCTTTAACTCTTTGCTCATAAGCAGTTCGGTCGCGCATCATGAGAGCAGCAGCCTCCCCATTCAACGGGTCTGACGGGTTGGGATACAACAGAAGTTGTGGAAGGAACACTTCAAATACATTTACCAGATCTGGCAAAACATTGGTGAAAATGTAATTCTTAACTATTTAACTGAGAGTTATCTTTGTCTTTCATTTTAAGAAGCCATTGCAATCTTGTTAGCGAAAAACAGCAAGATAACTTCTTTTACCAAACATAGGGCTCCACGTCTGATTGATAACATCTAAACACACGGAGCCTGACCTGTATTAAGTAAAACCACGACGGTTGTCAATATTGGAACCATTCCTCCCTCAGCATACAAATATGGTGCATTGCTTTTACGGAAAATTATAGGATCGTAACACTTTACTTACATTTCGTCAACATTTGGGTGGTAGATCTTATTAATAAAGCCTATCGACGGAGATTTATAAGGATAAGCATCTGGAAGTTCAACCCTTATCTTCCACACACCTCCATGATAAGGACCTGCCCGTGAACAATTAGATAAGAAAATGGAAATGAAGGTCCAAGAAAGTGCTTTCATTTTGCAATGAAAAAATCTCATTCAATCGAATTTCTAAATTTAGCAAGTTCATTGAGGACTACAAGTAAACAATACGTCTACAACACCTATATGAAAACAGTAATCAACCTAGACCAATAAGTAACTCCCTTACAAGTCAGAAGCCCCAATTATTACAGTATTTTGGGCATTAAAATCCAAAAGAAAACAAGCTTATGTCAAATTAAAGCCCATAAAAAGGGTAGACAGTAAAAAAAATTAAATTAAATTGCATAAGTAATCGAATCCCATAAATAAACATCAAACCCAGATCAAAACTGGTCAAAAATCATTTTATGCACAAAATCTTGAGAACCAAGTTCATCAGAAGTAGATGGTCAACAAAGCAAATCCAAAAAAGACACATCTAGAATTTGCAAAGACCCACAAGAGAAAACATCATAAAGGCTCAAAAATCAATTGAACAGGACTAAAGGGTATCCGATTGAGATAAGGGTAAGAAGATTTACTGTCACTAGGTCCATTGAAATGTACATAGAACTCTTGCATGCCATCATTGATCATCTCTACCTTGTAATCACTCATCATCCTAATTTTTAAGCCCAAAAAAAAAACAAGACAACAAGAATCAAACAACAAGCTCCAAATTAATTAAAGAAAGAAAACTGAAGCAACCAACTAATTCAAGAGATCAATTAGAGGATTAACAGTTTCATCAAGTCCATCTCTCGGCGTTTGCTTGGGGAAGACATGATTTTCCCCCCCCCTAAAGTTATCGCCTTTTCCCCTCTTTTGATGGGCTGAGATATAGAGAGAAGAGTTTTTAGAGAGAGAGAGTGAAGGCAAAGGAAAGAAATGAGTTTGCTTGTGCAACTATAATCAGAGAAAAGGAAAATTGTTCAGACATCAATGAGGGGGAATTGGAGATAAAACAGATTATTGTATTTGCGATTAGGCCCCCTTAGAATACTTTTATTTTATTCACATTGCTTGTATTTTCAAGATTCTTCTATTTTATACCCTCCCAATACTTGACAGCTAGCGTCCAACTTCTTCTTACATGTGGTTTAATAAATTCATTTTGGTCTTTGTTGCTATCAAACCTAGCATCTAGAAAATTTGTGAAAGGAATAGTAAATATTTCTTTGGAATTATCAGGCTTTGTTCGGTTTAGGGTTTAGTTTTAGTTTTAATTTTGTTTCTAATCATTATCCTACTTCTTTCTCTAATCATTAATCTATTTCTCCAATTATTACTTTCTCATCTCTCTCTAGCTCTCTCCAATCATTACTCATATCTTCAATCATTACTCATATCTTCAATCATTACTCTATTTCTCTCTCCACCCACTACCAAAACTAAACTAAACTAAACTCTCAACCAAACACTACCACATATAATTTATGTTCTGATGGGAGGATGATTTTATGCATTTAAGCAATATAAAATTGTGTGCATTCCATTTAGGGTAGTGGTCACACTAATAAGTACTGAGCCTTCATTCCTCATCGAAAATTAGGCCTTTTCTAGATAGTTGTTTGAATTTTTTTTCGCATGTACGGTTGTGTTCCTGAGGTAAGTATTTCGAAGGTGTTTTTGTATTTAATTATCTGAAGTGGAAAAATAATAGGAGATGCAAGAAAATACTTATAGAAATTACTTCATTTCTTTGTTTTTAGATTGGATTATATGAAACTCTTTTATGGCTATCCAATAAATATATTTTTATATTCCTTGACCTATTCAAAATTCAAAAACTAATGTGAATGATTCTTTCTTATAGTTTTCTGTGAATGACCCAATGAAAGATACCATTGATGCAATTTGTAGGAGACCCAACCGACCTAAGAGTGAGAACTAAAGGCGTAGGGTTAGCTTCATAAGTTGGGGAAGCACATTTCGGTGCACATGAGGGGTCCTTTTTTTCCTACATAAAGTTGACAAAGGTATGCATCAAGGAAATTAAACCCTTTCCCTCCATCACCCATTAAAGAGAAGACATTTTCAACCACTAGAAGAAGAGCAAATGCTACCTACAAAAATTTAAAGCACCATTCCGGACACAACTGCATTCGAAGTCGTTAGATGCACATGGATCCACATGTATTGAACATAATGTAGGACAAAAACAAAGAGTTTTTATATTTTACTTTTATTGTTTTAGAATAAGATTTTGATTAGGAATATTTTCGTTTATATTAGAATTATTAACTTTCCATATTCAATTTGATTTTGATTTATACCTTTATTAGAATTCTTGGTCTACGAGAATTAGGATTTTATTTTAATTAATCAGGAAATATCTTTTCTTTAGTGCCGCTTGTTTTGGCATGATTTAAGATTTCTTTTACAGTAGGATTTCTAGGGTTAGGGTCTTATAAAAAGGGCCGTAACCTATTCAATTATTTAACTTTTAAAACTTTTCATCAATAAAATTATGAGTTTATCTCTTTCGTCTTGTGGACTCAAGAACTCGTTCGTGGACTCAAACATTTATCTCGTTTAGATTAGTATGCAACTAATCTCTTGTGAATTCCGCTACATCAACTCAGAATGCAGTTATGTTTCAAAGTTATGTAAGTAGACTCTTTGCTAGAAGAAAAGTAAATTTTGGGTCATAGTACACAAATTTCATTCAAGACATCTTTATTGGAGTTGACTAGGTAGACTAGAAGAAAAGCAAATTTTGGGTCATAGTACACAAATTTCATTCAAGGAGAATAAAAACATCTTTCTCCAGAACCACATTACACATTTTTCACAAATAATTATCAAGTAGGTAAGTCGTTGGATCGTAGTAAAAATGATTATCTTGAAGGTCTGCTGATAAATAACCGAATTAATTTACAAAAAGATATTTCACATTCATATTTTGAGAGAGCACGGAAGACACCTTCGCGACGTAAATTTCTTTCATTTTTCCAAGACCCAAAGTGGCTCTAAAAATTTCAAGAATTCAAGACAACTTCTACGTCTGGGTCTAAACCAAATTCGAAAATTGCCTAACATAGATTATACCTAATTTACCATATCACAATACCCTTAAATTATGCTCTAGAGAATCAATTTCTTGGCAAAAGCTCCTAAGGTAAATGCTTAGTCATGAATAGGTGGATACGTTGACAGGTGGTATCCATTCACATCAAATTGCCACCAATCACATAATGCAAAGCTCAAATGGTCGTTAAAGCAACGTTACGTGATCATCTTTCTATCACCTGGGGTGGTGGACCTTGTGGCCCAAGGTTATTTGGTGGGGGATTAGAGACCGCGGGTATAAGGCATGCTTCTGCCACTTTCTTGAAACCTTGAGGCGGTGGCCTCATGACTCGGGTTCCGTTTGACCTCTCTCGGATTGCTCTGGCCCCAAGTGGTTCAGTGCACATTTTTGGGTTTCGATTTGTCCCGAGAACACGCTGTCGATTTAGAAGTTCTATAGTCGTGCCAAAGGACACGTCGTCATGCCTGGTCGCCCCCTCCTCTCCTTTCCCTTTTGTCTCTAGTAAAAAAAAATTACGTGATCAACTTTCTCAATTGGTGGGAGGGTTGGCTATAGGGCTCTTGTTTGGGCCACAGAGAGAAAGAGTGGGGGTTTCGAGAAAAAGGGAAAAAGTATCTTAGTATTTGTTTGACCAAATCTCAAAAAATGTACTAGTACTACAAGAACAAGAGCCCACTCCAACTAACTTACCTTAGATTCATTGCACTAATCCTTAATTATGAGTATCATTCCTAGATACCTAGTGTGATGGCTCCTTCCCAATTTTCATTACGCTATTGAAGGGTGTTGATAATCCCCATCTTTTGTTTTTTTTGTTTTTGCTAACGTTGAAATTCGTATTGCATAAAAGACATATATCATGTGCTAGCTGGGTTACATTTGTACCTTATTGTGTTATGATTTGTACTGAAATTTCGTTTGAGATCTCTCTGCCTTGTCCCGGACGGGATTCTCGTATCAACACCTAATGTTAATTTGCTTTTGCAGGGTGTCCTAAGGTTCCGGATTAGACAGTTTGGTGAACTCTTGAGTTTTGCAATGTAATCTTTTGCCTTCGGGCTTGAATGAATTAATTAGCTTCAAAACAAAACAAAAAAATGTGCTGGGTTACAAGGCTCTTGTGCAACAAAATTTTGGCATTGACAAAACAATTTTAGTATTATCATTCTTCTTTATTGAATTGCAAAGGGTGACTAATTTAAATTCAAGGGTTAACTCAAGCGGCGGAATGAGATATGATCCTTCGAAACAAAAGTCACTAGTCGTCTCCCACCAAGGACATAAGATCCTTTGAACTAGGCCGCAAGAGTTCCTCCCAAGTTTTTTAGTCTCGATAGATGATCATCTTTTAACTAAATCGAAAAAAGAATTATTCCAAATATGCATAAATTACTCCGGACACTCTTGAGATCGTATAAATATAATTCCCGGTCGTCAGCTATAGGACAATTTTCCTTGAGATTGTACCAAACTCTAAGAAGATGGGGACCACTTTTATTTTAAAATCCTATTATACGGTGGGAGGATTACTTCTATTAAATGAACAACCCACATATATTGCATTCTTCTAAAGTTATTCACGGCTTTGCGCAATTTTAATTGTTCATTTTGACAATTTCAGCCGTCCGTTCTGGCAATCAATGGTCCGGATTTTAAAAAAATTATTCACTAAAAGAATTTAACTATTCTAGGGAATAATTTTTTTAAAATCTGGACCGTTCGAAATACTTTTAGATGCGCGCGATTGAACGCCGTAAAATTTGTTTACAGATTGCTCCATAAAGAAGTTTTTCTCATTTTAAAATCCTATCATACGGTTGGAGGATTACTTCTTTTAAATGAACTACCGACACATAAATGCATTCTTCTGAAGTTGTGGATCTCAAATGTCAAAATTGGAGTTGGGGGAAATTATCCCCCTAAACAAACACAGCCTAAATTGCACAAAGTGCTCCAAGTTTTACACGTGTGTGGGGGACACTTTTTTTTTATATTTGTAAGTGAAGAGTAATAATTCAGAATTCCCGAAACACCACTAGTTGCCTATGTGACAATTCAACCATTTACGTAGCGACGAATTTTGCAGTAAAGATATTATCATTCACTTTTGTTTGATTGAGGTGATGTTTTATTTGCAAAGAGTACCACATGGCCAATAATTATCCGGAAGTGAGGGTAATCGCACCATTCTCTCTTCAGGATCTATCTTTATCCATTTTCTGTTAGGTAAAAAATAAAATCCATTACTACGATACTCCTATATTCTAGCTGTACGATCCATCCGTTGATATTATAGGCTCTGATCCGCCCAAAAAAAAAAAATATTTCCATATAAATTAGATTGAAATAAACAAAAAGTCTAAGCACAAACACAATCAGGACACAATTGTGTCCAAAACCGTTCGATGCATGTAGACCTACGTACATCGAACTGTTTCGAACACGATTGTGTTTTGAGTTGTGTTTTAAAATTAAATAGTAGCATTGCACGACATATATATCATGCTTCTCTTAAGAAATGGACATTCTAAAATTCTCAAGACAAATGTAACTTGTCTAATTAGCTACCACCATCCGATTACTTTTTTTTTTTTTTTAACCGAGGAACAACCCTGCAGCTGAACCACTATTGGACCCGACTACGCAATCCAAATCTCGGAGAAGACTAGGACAATAACCCACCGCCATGGCTCCCCACTTAAATTATGATTTGTCTCCAAGGAGAATCGAACCCTGCTATGTTGCACGCGCATGTTCGTCCTTACCATATTGACAACTCATAATAGGTGGGTCATCATCCAATAACTTGATTGCGTTCACGACTTCAGAATAGATTTCCCATTCCAATAGGAGAAATGACAACGACCTATGCATAAATTTGTCACCCTTCATTAAGAGAAATTGCACATCCACATCAAACGCGTATGTTTGCGGGCCGTTTTATTAGCAAAAATAGACACGGGATTTGTAAATCTCAACTACATTCGCGATATTTTTGAGCAAAACAATTGACGAAAGGATTGCACATCAATTGACCCGGGTACCACCATGGGATCCCCCAGTTCTTCGACAACAAATAAACTGGGAATGTGGTATTGGTGTACATTTGAAATCACACAAGGATTTTAGTTACACAAGAACATGATATTCCACAACAATCCCAGACTAAAGTTCTTATTTTTTAACTACTTATTTTATGTCATTCTCTCACAATATATCACTTTTAATTTAAAAAATAGGTACTTATTTTATTTTTTTTAGTGAAACGAGACGTCAATCAAAGGATTGACAAGTGAGATCTAATTGCATTCATAAGACCAATAGCTAGGTAACAATAATGGAGCAAAAAGAGGCCTTTCGGTGGAGTCAGTAAGACCTCCCCAGTCCCAGTTGGATAAGATAATACTAAAAAAGAAAGGCAATAGGTCACATGATGTCTTCACATCTCTTTTGCGGCTCCAAAATTAGAAAAAGACAAGGCCTGCCTACAAAGATGTTAAGTATGATGGAATCACAATAACAAAACCCAGCGTGAAAAAATTTACTACATGGTCAACGGTTCACGGGACCAAGATTATCAGACAAATCTCACTATGAAAAAGAAGAATGCTATAAACCATAGCTCTCGTAATTCGCACGAACTTCTAGGACCTCGAGATTCTCCTTGTGCAAATCTTGCCGAAAATACTACTTCCTCCGTCCAAATTGGATGTCCATGTTAGTGAGTCTAACTGATTAAGGAGACGCAATGATTACACTTGTTTGATTTCAACTTTAAGGAAATACATATTCAAAAAGTTGGGCTTGTCACTTCAAAGAGGGGTAAAATTGAAAACCTGAAGACATCAAAGAAGAAATATCGACAGACCCGATTCAATTGTTATGTTCCTTAACTTTCTCCTTCATTCAAAATCAGTAGTATTGGTAAAACCCATGTCAGGGAACTGTTTTCTGATTATTCTGAATCAATTCAAACAACTCTGGATTAGGGTTGGAATAACTTGGATCATAGCACCTCTAATCTAATCGATTTTGAACCCTTACAATTTCACTCAAGTCTTGAACGAACTGAAAAATGTGACTGTTCATATCGAGCTGCTAACACAGGATATGGGCGTACGCCCTTTTGTAACTCCAATATAATGGTTCATGATTGACACGTAAAATATTACAACAAAGACACCACCAAAAACACAGGTCACACAACAGAAGGACAAGGGAGGGTATGAATAGGATCAATTAGGCCAAACAAATCAAACCAAACCAAATCGAGCCTTGTATCGTAATTAATTAGGGTTGGATACATCAATCCTTGTGCTTTGTCAATAGCTACATGTTTAATCAATAACAGCGAATAAGCAGACGTCAAAATCCAACAGTTAAATGTCACCTACAAGGCTCTCCATATGACATGAACAGGTACACATTAATCACCATACATGTTAGGGACTAAGGAGATATTTGCAGTTGAATGGAGAGAACCAAAAATGGAAATGGATCAAGCAGAATAGATTTTCTCACACCATTCTTTCCCAATATCCACATACCAAAAGGAAAATGCATGTAACCTTTCTCAAAAGGACTACAATCTAAATTCTAACGTAGATTCCATTCTCCCACCCTCAAGAACTTTTAAATCCTCTCAACAATCACAAGGCTTGGTTTCGGACCAGCCCTGCCGGGAAGAAACTGAGTGAAAAAAGAATAAATGGGTAACGTAAAAGTACCTGTACAGTCGTACCAGATGCTGGGAATCATGGTGAATGGCAGAAACCAAAAGTATATGCTGAGAAACAGAAAAAGATGAACCAAAATCAAGCGGCTTGTGCCTCTACAATTAGCATCTTTCACCACTATATGTATCAATCAACCTCCGGAACTGCCCTCTTACTAGCTTTTTCGGTGTTATCCCCATCAAGAAACACAAGAAGCTACAACTTACATATCAACAGCCATTGCAGACTCGTAGTTTTGAGTGAAGAGGAAAGGTAAATTTTCCTTGAAAATGCTGAACATGAAGACAAAACTGTTGCACTTTAAAGCCCTTGATCCTAATCCCGTGGCAACTATTTGACATTCGAGTGTGGCTTCTTTGGGGAACAGAAAATGGAACCTGGAGATTTAAGTGCATCGTGCCTATAGCGATTAGTCACGGGTCCAAACTCTGATTCTTCATCATCACTCTCAATGTTGCTAGGAGTGGACCTATTCTGGTAACCCCGACGCCGTAAAAGATAGACATTGAAGTAGTAGCTCACCAAATCTTCCCTCTTTTTGCTAGGAAACGACTTAACAATTTCATCCCAGAAACACATATCCAGAGATGCAGGATTTGACTTAATTATCTCCTGGAACCTTTTCTCTTCTTCCTTCGTCCAAGAAAGTGCAACTTCCTCACCCATCCTATCGAACTTCAAGCGTTGGAAAGCCAAACCAAGTTCAAGCTTTACTCTCACCCTTTTCTCGGAGACATGGAATCTGACACATTCAATGGAACCTGGGTTTTCACATCCACATGACTCTTGTCTTCCTTTCCCAATGCGATCCCTTTCAATTAGATATTTGCTTGGTCCCCCACTTTCTACTGGCCAAACCCTTGAGCCTAACCATCTAAAGTCACTTTCACAAGTCTCCCCAGTCCATTCTGGTACATTAGCTTGAAAAAACGGCCCCACTGGGACCCGTTTCCGGTTCTGATTATCGTTTAAAAAAGTAAATACGGAATTTGTAGACAGGGTTTCAGATTCTTTGTCCAAGTAATCCTCTAACTGAGTCTGAGTACTCGATGATGAGTCTGAACGAGGTCGTATTTTGGAAGAAAGTGATCGTGACTCCTTTGCTGAAACAAGCCTCTGGCTACTTCTTTGCCTCTCAGATCCACTGTGATCATCATACATTGATGGATGCATCCTTTGCTTCTACAAAGAGTCAAAATTCGACAAAATAATGCAGAGAAGTGGAGCTATCCATGTTTCTTTACATGCTCAACAAGAAAATGAAGGGGGGAAAACTGTAGTCAAATGCTCTGAAAGACTGAAACTGAGCCAAGGACCACCGGAAAAATGAATTTTAGATAGCATATTGCAAGCTACTAACAACATATACCTCAACCGAAACTAGCCAAGACAGGGCAATTGCAGGTCCGTTAGATTAGAGTGAAAGTCTTGCCGATTGACTAGTATGAAAATAGTAGAAAGTGCTAGAAAATTAATTTTCTCGTACATGCTTAAATTTTACGTACATTTCATTTTCTCGCTAAATTACAAGAAAATAAAATTTATTTTCTTGTGAAAGTAGCCAACTCTTATTAGACTTCCCATTATGCCTATAGTTGTCCCTTTCCTATCACGGTCCATAGTGTATGTTTAAGTGCAAGGGAATGTTTGATAACCCAAGTCAGCACTCAAAATTGAATGTATTAGGCGATAAGTAATGAGGTAATTGCTTATCCAAAAAAAGCAAAGAAGATGTAATGGGTAATTAAGTAGGTTTGATAGCCATACTTCATCATACTTAAAAGTATCTTTAAGTGTCTAAAAATGTAGACTTAAAAAGTTACAAAAACTAAGCAGTCTAGACTCTAGAACCTACTTAATTTGTCTTCCTTCACCACCAGCACCCTCCACGACCACTGCTTGCACCACCACCACCACTATAGCTACGCCACCGCCGCTACCAACCCCACTCCACTACCGCCATCACTACCACCACTCCACGGTCGCTACAATTACTTTTTTTGAACAGCACAGTTGCTACAACCACCACCGCTATCACTGCCACCACCACCGCTATCACTGCCACCACCGCTCTCCAATGCCGCCACCAGCGCTCCAACCACCACTATCTTTCCATATCTTCATCATGTTTGATCCGCTCCTACATTCACCCTTCTTCACCACAACTACACGACTGCTCACTACTGCCATCACTTTCACCGCTTTCCACCACCGCCGTCTCTCCACCACCACCAACACCATCGCGACCTTCCCCCACAGCACCTCCTTTTCAACAACCACTGCTCCACCCTGCTACTACCACCACCGTGACATTACTAATCACCACTACAACCACCATCTCTCTACCACGTCACATGTAGACTGCAGTCACCACCTCTCCATCACTACCACTTAACCAAAAATTCATTCATCTTTGTTTTTGTATCAGTTATGTTAATTCAGCTCTTCATATTTTATCAAACAACTTTTCAACTTCAAAAGTTCAGTATTCAGTTTTCAATACTTAATTTTTCAGCTTTATCAAACATAGCCAAATTCTCACCAAACTTTTCATTTGAATTACCCTTTCCTTCCTTTCACTTCAATTTCCAGCATAAAACTTTCTTGGCCAGAATTGGATAAACTCGCATACAATGTAGACGTGGAAAGTATTAATAGATTCATAAACTCTTGTTCCATCTTCCAAGTGCATTTGAACAGAATTCCCGTCATGAAACAAAACCGCAAGTACTAAAATTCTCATGCATATCTTTCCCCACTAAGCTTATGGTACACACCTCCAAAAATTTTAGTAAGGAAAGTTTTGTTACCAAAAAAATGCGCAGCTAACACCAAAAGATTACATAAATAACACTAAAAGAACATGTAATTGACAAAAGAATGTCTAAATATTTTGAGGTTTACCGTACACACCTACCCATAACTGCACCTGAAAAAAGTACGTAACTAACACCATAAAAATGCGAAACTAATGAACCAAAAATATGCATAACATGCACAAAAATATGCGCACCATGCACCAAAAATATAGTGCCATCATCCAAAACTATGAGTACCATGTATTTCCAAGGCACAGACCCCTGCATAACTAACAAAAAAGAAGCATAAAGTACATAAATATATATATATACGAGGCGGTTCCGGGGACCCTTAAAAAAACCTTTCAAATCTTAATCTCATAGTTCCCGATCAAATTTTGATGATCCAAGCCGCTCAATGTATTCAGAACGTGATTTTAAGAGTACCCGTGAGAAACTGGCAAAAAAACTAACCGGGAAAGACTTGATTTGAGCAATTTTTTATTGAACCGTTCAATAAAGTTCAATAAAAAACTGTTCGGATGAAGCCCTTACCGGTCATTTTTTTTGCTAATTTCTCACGGGCACTCTTAAAATCACGTTCTGATTACATTGAGCGGCTCGGATCATAAAATTCGATCGGAAACTGGGGGGGTTAAGGTTTTTTTTAAGGGTCCCCGGAACCGCCCCGATATATATATACACACATATACGTAACATAAACCAAAAGACGGGTAACATTTTTATGGGTGTCAATCTGACCGACTGACCGACCAAGAAAAATTGCAATAATTGCTTTATAAAAATGCTTGCACAAGTTCCTAAGAAATTTATTTCACAGAAAATCATTTGTAAAAGTCACTCCCGCAACCATCTCACCTATAGAGCAACCAAATTATCCACAACTATTTTTGGTATTATTTCCCTCGCATCTTCACATTATATCTCCCAAAAAATACATAATGAATTTGTTGAATAAGAGCACCAATTGTCATCTAAACAAGACTGCATCCTTATCCATCTAAACAAGACTAAATATCTTCGCCACAATTATTTGGAAGTAGGTTAAACAAGCAAATTAAATTCTGTGATTGAGGTGAGTTTGGGATGAGCAAAATCAAGATGATGCAACTCTATGGACGGTTAGAATAAATACAGTTAGTCACCTAGAATGCACTCTTTCAATCTGTATATTTGGTATATGACACAGGTTGAGAGAATCGAAGGCGCTCTTAAGCAACAACTACGACAACAAAGATCTGAATTTTTTTTGAGCAAAAAGGTAAAGCAGTTCGTTGTAGGATATACCATCAAGTAAAAAAGCCTATTGCACAAGCACATTTTAGTCAGAGACAACTTCATGCGAAACGATGGGAAATTTGGAACAACCAACACCTTGCAATGCACAGCAAAGCATTTTGAGATTGAATCATCGTATGATAGGAAACTCGAGCTTTTAAGACATACCAGCCAATTTGAAATTTTTTGCTCGGGACTTCTATCGCCATTTCTTTTGAGAAACATTGCATGTCGGGCCAATAAAACCTGCTTCCATAACTGTTCCCTCCCATAATGCTTCCAATCCGGCCTTTCAGGTAACAATCCAACTTCTGGGTCACAAGGATTCTTTGCAACCTCAACAACCCAATCCAGCATCCTCCACCGACACCCCCGCTTTCTCTTCCTATTAGAAAACACACTTGAACCAGAAATCATACATTCTTCGCCTTCGTACAAGATTTTACAGTCTTCACCACCTTTCCTGCTTTCATCTGATTCCACCAAACCTATAACTTCATTGCCATTGCTCAATTTCCCTACCATAGAATCCATGTCACTCTCTTCCAAATCCAAATACAGGTAATCTCCATTCTCGTTCTTCTGATCTGAAATTTCCGATGAAGACCCTCTAAACTCGGGCTCAAACTCCATTAAACAATCACTCAGACCTGCACAAATTGTTTCTGGAATGCTTTGTCACAAGCCAATTTCAAATCAGAAGCAACACCAGATCACAACCCAAACTCTTTGGCAACGGAATCCAACAACCCCTCCGCTGAAACCGTCTCCTTTTTCTTTCACTAGAAAGTAAAGCTTGAACAAATCTACTGATTTCTCATCTCCAAGCATTGAAGGTTTAGGCCGAAAATAGTCACTCCAACAGGTCTGTTCGTGAAAAGTAAACAACAATAGACTGAACAAACATCGAAGCTTGTCTTCTTCTGAACCATCAACAAAATCCTCTGAACCAAGTGTGAAATCATACCAAAACTTCTTTGTTTGAAGCTTCTGGAGGATTATGAACCTATCTAAAACAGACCCATGAGCTATCTTCTGCCACCCTGTCATGGATTATGAATTCAAACCTTAAAAACCAATTATAACTCACTCATACAAATATACATTTGCAGAGAAGAAAATAGCAAAATATTGACACATACTACTATACTAGGGGCTGGTGCCCACACAATATGCGTGCTCGTAAATTTAGGCAAAAGTACGTATTTTCTGTTGTTGAGGTTGACATACAAAAAACGGCAGAAATGCCAACTCAACCACTTAGGTAATGAAGCACGAGCGATATAGCTAGAGGAACAAAGAGCCAACTCAACCACTGAGGTAATGAAAGAGCTAAATAGAATAGTAACAAAAAATTAATGGAATTCAAATGTTGGGATAAATCGCTCAAACCCTAAAAACCAATGATAACTCACTTCCACAAGTATGCATTTTCTGGAAAGCAAATAGCAAAGTATCGACATATACATATAAACATTGATGCTCCATTATAGAGCAATGGACGTACATGCATAAGCTATCTTTGACAACCCCGCAATGACTTGCGAGTTTAAACCCAAAAACCCAATAATAAGCAGGAAAAAAACCCAGCAAAATATTCACAGAACGAAATGAAGATATTCACATAAGTATATTCATAGTACAGATAGAAACAGAAGGATGGATGTACCGATTAAACATCTGGGTCCGGTAAGAGAGATGGGCTTTTGGCGGGAAGTCATAGATCTAGGGCTCGAAACAAATCTAGGGCTTGAAACAAGTTTGGCCCACCCATCATTTATGTCCCGCCCTCTCTCTCTCTAAAGAAACCAGAGGAGAGGGAGGGAGAGCGGGAAAAGGGCCTTTTCAATTTGGGTTTACAGATATTGACCCTTTCTCTACGGAAAACCAAAGATTTGTCATTGGAGAAGTAAGGAAGGAAGGAGAGACGTACCAGAATTTTTGTTCGGTTTTTTTTTTGGGGCGATGACTTCTTTGTCCTCTTTTCAACCCCTATTTTTCGAAGGGTCCTTTTGTGCAATAAAGGGATGTGGGGAGAGATCTAATAGGAGAACTTTGGAGGTGTATCGTAGGGTTTTTCAAGAAGGGCCAAGACCTTCTTTTATACTAGTTGGCATCATCAACTAACCATGGTTGATTAACTAGGGAGGTGGGTTGGGTTGGGGTCAGGGTTGATTTGATGGGAAGGGGTTTCTTAAAAGGGTGAACATTACCCTCTTTTCTATTGATTGAAATGGTGTGGATTTCACCACAAAGTGATGTTCACTCTCTTTTAAGGAAGGTGAACAAAATTGCACTCATTCGTGTCTTGTAGTGTAGACCCGCATTATAGGGTTATAGTGCAGCATCCGAGTCGTTCATCTTGCAATCAATAGTTCGCATTTCATCTTCCCCTTTTAGATCTGAACCGTCCATGTTGAGATGAAATTCGGACTAGTGGTTGTCGAGATAAGCAACTCGAATGCCGCACTACAATCTTGGAGTGCGGCCTTGCACTACAACACCCCTTGTGTCCGATTGTGATTAGGAGAAGGGATGTTGGGGAAAGAAAATGACAAAAACTTTAAGAGCATCTCCAATAGAAGAAGAAAAATATAATGTCAGATATAGAATTCGGTTTATCATGCGGCAAGTTGAAGAGTCATGTAACAAGTCCGCTGAATCTTTTAGTTAGGTCTTTTCTCTGTCAGATTTGGAATGTTATATGATAATGTATGGATACAACAATTCTGCACAACACCAATCATACCCGCTCATGTGGCATTGCATAATTGGGGTTGCAACGTAATTTTAAAGTAATTGTTCTCTCATTACCAATTATGTAGTATCACATAGGCATGTGTGGTTGGTGTTGTGGTAGAATGTTGTATCTCTACCATCATTGCTTTACCTTAAATGGTAATGAGTTGTCAATTCAAAGAGTCATTTCTTTGTCCTCAAAAGTTCAAAGAGAGAGAAAGCTACATATAAATAGGAATAATGGGCTAGTACTTATCCTTCTTCCTTTGAAGAGGCTTTTTTCAGATATGGCTCTTCAAATTTGAAAGAAATCTAGTTTTGCTTCCTCCCTTAAGCAACTACATCAATAAATAGGTAAAATTGCTATCAAAAACCTTCAAACAGTAGTTTTACCTATTCACTTTACATTACAAGCAGCAACAATTTTCAAATTTTTTACCTATCCCTTAATTATAATATTATTAGGTTATTGGTAGGAGATGTACTTAAAATATAGAGGAACCAATGAGAGAAGAGAGAGAAAGTGCATGAATTGACAAAAAAGAATAAAGTATAGAAAACCTAATGAATAGTTCTTCGGCACTTTTAACTAAGAACCGTAGCAAAATGGTTTTTACCTTGGCATATACAGAACCTGCTGTAAGGGTATTTTTGTGTTTTTGGTTCTCTAAAATACCGAAAATGCATATTTGGCTCATTTGATATACTTGCTCTTAGAATCGCGTTAATGAGAAAGATAAGCATACACAAAAGTGCAAAGAGAATTGTATACAACAAGCCAACAGGGTTCTCACGTTTGGAAGAAACAGAAATAAGATTGTGATTCCTAATAAAACATTTGACCAGTAATCACATTACCAAATTGAATGAAAATTTGATCCTTTCCTAACTCCATGGGAACCTTAGATTCTTTGCTCGATCAATAAAAAAGAAAAAGAAAATATTGACTTTGATAAATTTTCAAAATAATTAATTCATGCGTAAGATTACTAAATTTAATCCAAACACCGAAATGATATTACTTCTTTTTTTTAGTCATATTTCTTTTCATACTCAGGAAAATTCATAGGAAATTGATTCCTTGGAGTGGTGATAAGTCACCTCCATTTCTGTCTCTCAAAGCAAGTCTGGTTTACAGGGTGATAAATTGTTACGACTCGTGCCAATTAACCTGCTAACTCTTAGTCTAACCACGTGACTTAAAAGATTAACCTCAGATTAACAAGCCTAAGGATGCAAAGATCAATCACAGAAATAAACTACATGAGTACATGGACAGAGTTCCATGAAATCTACTGATGGGTCTACTTTGGCTCATTGAAATATAAATATTGGTGCATAAACTGTCAACCCGTCAAACCACATCGAGGCTGTATCCGCACGGTGGGAGATAGAATTGGCGGGGTGATATGTTGATGGTTTTTAGATTGATTGCGGGTTGAATTTTTTTAAGGGACCCACCATGAATCTAACCCAACCCCGCTACAACTCTATGTATTTGTATTAAAAGAATTTATATCGCCTATATTTTTATCTGTAACTAGAATGGGTACGTACCGCCATGCGGAGCTCCAACAACATGACCGCCACGGGGAGATACTAAGATAGAAAATGGCCAAATCGTATTCACTATTAGTAGTTTAATGTCTTTATATTTTCTCAGGTGAGCATTGTCACGAACTTGAGGGCTAAAGCAAGAGCAGAGTAATATCCAGGGATGCAAAATATAATTTGCTTGATAATATTCGAAGGGAATGTCCATTCATTATGAAATAGTCAAAGAACATAATGTATGACTTTAACAGTAAATTACTATTATGTCCTTTACTGGAGACATTAATTTTTTTTTGCTATTATACCACAACAATAAGACTAGGTACACCACAAAAAATGGAAAGGGAAAATGACGGCCAGGAGTACATTTTAAGGACATTTTGTTCATTTTGTCCTTGGCTGATATTAATTATCAAAACACGTCCTAACCGTCATTTTCCCAAATGGAAAATGAGTTCAAGTGGATAAATTAGCTGTGCATGTCGGGAGATTAGAAACTTATATGGAGGATACAAAAAAAAAATGATAGGAACACAAATTTATAGCACAGATGCAGACACAATTGTGTCATGTACCGTTTGATGCATCCGACGCACACCTACACGCATGCATTGGATTCGGAATCTGTGTTTTAGATATATGTTCTCACATTTTTTTTCGGGGTAATACAGCAGGGTGTCTTGAGCCAGCTTGAGCGCATCTCGAATTAATCCCTATAGCACCTCCTACAGCCGTTTCACACACTTACGCATGGGAGTGAGGTCAGAGGTGGCCCGATGAGTTGTTGTTAGAGGTAGCCCCAAGAATTGTTGGCAATAAGAATCAAACCTGAGATCTTAAGATGAAATAAACACTTAAGTCGCAAGGCGAAGACTACTTGATCAATCCGGCCCTTGGGTTATGTTCTTAGACTTTTCACTTTTCCTAAAAGGAAAGATATAAAGCTTCACTGGCATTCAGTTTAATATTAAGACGTGATTACCTTTTCCAAATAAATGGAATCCAGGTAGTACTGGGTAACATATGAGTAATTAATTATTTATTCCGGAAAAGGAAAATGCTATCGAGAGCCTAAAGTAGTGGCTAATCTTTCTTCAAAACAAAAATGGGAAAAAGAAGAAGAAAAGACTTTTATGATTTTACAAAAAGTCTTGAATAATAAAAAATGGACAAATAAATAGAGAAGATAAGAATTACAGTAATAAAAAATGGACAAATAAATAGAGAAGATAAGAATTACAGTAAACTATACAAACAATGGGTCGTGTAAATGAAAAATACTCCTCTTCTTCACCTGTCAGTGAAGACACTGAGGAGTACACAAAAATGACAAACTAGGCTAACTCAAATTAGTTCCATATTAATACATTGGGCATGTTTGATTGCAAGATACGAGAAGTGAGATTAAGGGATGTGACCGAGGAATGGGTCCACATGTCCCTCTTTTTTTCATAGTCCGGCGTTCGTCAGCACATGTTTTGAGGTCTGAATAGGATAATGGTGGATTACTCATCCATTTACCAAGGGAACTTCAGAAGCGGTGGTATTAACAAGTCCCCAGATTAACTCCATCCTCATCCAACGGTAAAAAAACCCATCATTTTGTATTCTACTATAGTCGAACACAATACTGCTAAACAGTATTCATTATCCCGTGGACCCCATGTGTCTCTTCTATCCTCATCTTTATTTCCATCCTATATATAATCCGGCAATCAAACTAATATGCACCGGAGGTGGCGGCCTAGCCCAAGTGGAAGGGTATTCCCTTGCCCCACGCTCACCCAAGGTTCGAACCTTGCCCAGCTGCCCCCTCCAAACCCTCAATAGTGTAATTTAGTGAAAGAATTAACGAGTGACAGAAAAACAAAAAATAAAAACTAATATGCAATGATGTTTTTATATCACGAAAATCCAAGATTATAGAACTAAAAATGAGGTAAATACTTTCTGCTGAAGGTTTCATAAGAGGTTGTGCTGAAGAGACCTTTTCTGCTGGAATTCACTGCAAACGATTTTTTTTTTTTTTTAACAAGTTATAAAAGTTTTTTAAAATCACATTGATTGGTATTTGATCTACGTGAATTTTGGCAGGATTGATGTTTCTCAAGAAGATCTAGAACGCCACGTTCCAGTCCGAAGGGCAGGATTGATGTTTCTCAAGATCTAGAACACCACGTTACAGTCCGAAGAGGATCGATCCTCTTCCTATAAACAATGGAACCAGTGCAAACGACCAAATGCATGCATTGAGGAGAAAAGGAAACTGATAATCTGTACATCACTGGAACCTTTACAACATAGAGGGTAATCTGCCGTGCTGCATTTAGATCCCTTAAACAAAAGAAAAATTATTCAGTGCCCTGGCTTATCCATCACTATGCATTTATGGGGAATCCAAGACAAAATGCATAGGTCCCATGTGGTGGTGGAGGGGGATGGACACCAGGTAGCGGTGCCCCAAGGGCACTAAATAATTACTCCTTAGATTCTTCAACCCATAAAAATGGGGATTTGATCACTAGTGAAAGGAAATGACCTTAATATATACACAGCCAACCTAAGGCTAAGGGCAGCAAGCAGCTGCGCTCCCTCTTTTTAGGTTGGCATAATAAAGAAAAAAAATCTAATAAATACTCATGAACAACCTAAGATGGATTTAGAGTCCATTGGCCCTAACCATTTACAACAACCATTACCCACCACATGTCTGCCGTATCCGAGTCTGCAAGCATATACTTCAAAGGGCCATGAAGCTCCATCTTCAAAGCATTAGTTTGCTTCATATATCATTTCCTGTATAATTGAGCAGCAGAAACATATCTCTGAGCGTAAGAAGATTAGTGTTGGAAAACATGGAAACAAGATTTTTCATCGTATCTCTGAAAAAGTACAATAGGAACAATACAGCATGAAGCAGACCTGGTTGCATATAGGGCAAGTGTTACTTCTTTCCATCCACTCTAGAATGCACGAAAGGTGAAAACGATGGTTACATTTTGTGTTAATCTTTGGGTTCTCTGCATCGTAATCTGCAAATGATGATCCAAAATGAAACCGTAAGTCATGAGATTCTATTTTGACTTATGTGACTTCACTGACTTTTTTTTTTTTTTGAAAATGTGTGACTTCACTGGCTTGATGTAGTTTTCCCCTAACCAAGGATCAAAAAATTCATCGGTTTGTTGATTCGGCAAGCATAGAAACTGAAACAATGTTGAAACGTTTCCGAACGTAGGGAAACATTTCCAAAGAGACTAAAGAAAATCGAAAACAGAAAAAAATGCTTAGAAACAGGAATTAAGCAACCACTATTTCTATCAGAAAAATGTCACGTATAATGAAATAAAGCACAAATCCATGTTTAAATAACTTCAGTTTTTCCATGATTCGTTGTGTTTCAAATGGTTTTGCTATATTATGAATTTCTGATGTCTTTTGTTGGAAGCACTAGAATTTGGTTCCTCAGTGAAAACAATCCATTCGCTGCGCAAACAACTGGAAATTTGTTCTTGCCTATAACAACTAAGAATGATAATTGTACTCATAAACAAAGTAATAAATGCATTGATCTAGTGAGATTCTGCCAGTAGTGCACCTTCAAGACAAGTTGGACAGACATCCTCATCTTCCGGTGCCGATACATTACGATCGCCTGATTTTAGAATTCGAAACTCAAACTTCTTTGGGGAGGCAAGAAGAATGTCAGAGTCAGTTTCACAATCTATCTCTTTAACATCTGCACATGAAGACATATTTTCATAGCCACTGCCGTTAGTAGTGTCGCTCAGGGACTCAGAGTCTGTTGATTGTGAACGTCCTAGAACCACGTCATATGGGATAGGTGCAGGAGGGGGTCGATAAGTGTCAGGGGTTGATGTATCCAAATTTAAATCAACCAGGAACCCTGCAGTCAGTACCATGGCTGCACTATCATCAGACGTCAAGGACTCATGCTCTTCCAAAATCGGAGGACACTGCAGAAAGGACCGATAAAGTTTACAATTGATAATCGGAAGCAAAATAAATCCTACAGCAGTACTCTCTTCTTTTTTTCATTTTAAAAAGATAACCATCACAGAAAACATTTGGCAGACTTCCATTTGAACATACATTCCTAATGCTAATATCACGAAAGAAGTCCAAAATAATGACAAAACAAAGTTAACTTGACAAACTTGTGCCTAGTGCATATCACTTAATGATTTGCAGATAACTATAAAATGGAGAGGTGGTGTTGTTGGTTAGAAGGATAAGATGGTTCAGAATCTGGGTTTGCAAAGCAACAAAATGAAACAAAAAAACATTAAGAAACTTGCATGAATGCAAAATCATTGAACATTCCCCTCGAACACAGTTAACAGCTAAGACTGACACATTTCGAAAAAGTCTTGACTTTAGCAATACTAGCCAAAGGAATACCGAATCTGCCCAGAACTTTTTTTGAGCACCTGGTAGAGTTAATGCATTATGCATCTACCACCATGTTGCTGTAGGACTTATAGACTGATAGAGTTAAATGGAATTCCAGCGGTTATATTGGTGAAACAAAGAATAAATCCAAGATGGCTTGGTCAAATTATTTTAAGATCATAAAGAATTGAAGAGATTCTTCAGTTAAGATGGCTAGGTGTGGTTAGCCCTCAGCGGCTACTAATGTCTGGCACATCTGTTTCTCCTTCAATCAACAAAATATAACGAGGGCACACCAAGGGATGGGCCTCCTATTCAAATGGCATAAAACAGGAGACCGTCAACATCAAATAACTATGTTTCACTTGCCCAGTATTTTGCAAAGAAGATCATATGATAACGACTGGCGGCATTAAGGGGTGATATAAGAAAGTACTGACATAGTAATACACAGGTGTTCCATGTAGCTGTGGTTTTCTGGAAGAACAACAGCAACCCCCCATTCCTGCAGTGTTTGTGTTAGGCACTCAAGTCCCTGGGCTCATGGCATGTTGGATCCTGTATTATGCCATAATATACTGGTAGTAGTGCCAACCCTAAAAAAAAAATATTGAAGCATATGTTACTTATAGGCTATATAGCAAATGAAAGTATGAAGCTTTCCAAGGAGGGAACTACAAGGCATGATTTCAGGAGCATGAAATTAAAAAATATGTGCAAACAACATAAAAGTCGCCCAGGAAAGAAAGAGAAGAAGTACTAGTGACAAAGCAACATGCCGTTCTTTTGCATACACGCTAATACACTGCACAAGTTTGCTCTTATTTGGAGTAAATTATGAACTACAGATAGAAATAGCTCATCGGACTGGTACATGACATCTACATGGCACACTCTTGAAATGCTGGTCGGACGTCATCAAGAGAGCCAAGCCACTGGGGTTTGATAAACAGTAACTATCTACGTCCTGGTCTGTGGTTGATAAACAGTAATTAAAGCATTACAGGAAACTTTAAATAACCCAATTAGGGTTACAGAAATGGACCATTGTCAAAAGTTTAGTTTTCGTGCAGCAGGCAAAATCTCAGGTGACAAAATGAGTCATTTTTTGGTTGTTTGAGCATTACAAAGATCAATCCAAAGTAATTCTCTTACTTCAATACTTCTTAGAAGAATTTACGTTATATAAACGATGGGCTTATTATCTCAGGTTGATTAAAGTATTTTACTCGTCAAATACATCTACAAGAATGAAATTAAATGCAAGTTCATCTGTATCACAATTTGCTACTTGCTAGGCTGTCACAGGGCCTTGACTCGGAGAATGAAAGTGGCCAAGCAGATAGACGTATCCACTTGTTCCAACTGACTTCTGCAAGAATTGTTTGGCAAAACCAGTGTTTCCCAAGTAACTCAGCAAACGATTTCCCAAAAAGTTCAAACATTTATACACCATTCCTGATACAAAAATATACCCAACTGACACCTTTCAACAATTGAAGTTTTACACCGAAACGACATGTAAAATCTTCCTCAAATAGAACCCCAGCCTAGTCCAGTAGACCAAAGAGCAAAAATCATCAAAGCGATGAAGTGCAGCCTAGAAGCCACTGGGTGAAGTTCATTTAACTTCCCCGGCGGCCAAAGCCAAAAACACAAATTTTTCTGAATCCTATATTCGCAATTCTGCGAAATAGAATAGAAATTAAGACCATTGCATGAGTAGCAAGCTGTAATTATCAGTTAACGGGCTGAATTCACAATAAATGATTCCCAGTCTAAGAAGGAGAACAAGAGTACAATATCAACATATGACAACAACAACAACAAAAACCCAGTTGAAAACAAAGCACAAGGACCTATGCAGTTGAGGGAATTTATCCTACCTGATTTCAAGTGCAAGGAACAGGAAGTTTTCTTTCTTTTTTCCTTCTGGGTAGGCTAAAGACAGCAAACCCAATTGAACACCACCTGCAAACAGACCTAACTAACCATAAAAATCAATCACTTCAGAGACAAGTAAAATTACAAGACATATATGTATGTACCTACAAATATGCATAATTATAGTTTTGTATAGTCCAAAAGATTACCGAAAGGCTAGAGATTCTTGTCAATGGTAGGTGGCCGTTTTGGGCGTTCCTGAGGGTGAGAGAGAGAGGGAGAGAGAGAAAGGAAAGGAGGATTTTCTTTCCCCACTTTTTTTTTTTTTTCGTGTATGCTTTTTGAACTCTCTTTTCACATGACGCGTTTCCTTTTTTATTTTTTGGAAACTATGGACAGGTGGGGGGAAAATATAAAGGTTTGTTTGGAACTCAGCAATAGAAGTAGAAAGGAGTATTTGGTTTTGGAGGAACCGGGAAAGAAAATTACCGACAAAGAGTCGAATCAAATTTTCCTTCACACTTTCATCAAAGTTTTCTTCTTAATTACTCTCTCCGTCCTGGTTTGTTTGTCCACTTTTTGACTTTTTGAGAGCTTTTAACCTCTCAAAGAATTGGTTATAATTTTCAATTCGTAATGTTTTTAATATGCAATATGGATCTTGTTTGATAGATCTCAATTAGTTTTATTATACAAAATCTTCAAAATAAAAAAAAATATTGTAAAATATAAGATATAAGCATATTTTTGAAAGACACGTATTTCGACGATTAGACAAACAAACTGGGACGGAGGGAGTACTATTTTCATCAAAGTTTTCTTCTTAATTTTTCTTCTCTATTGTGTTTTCTTCTCGAATCGAACACTTTCATCAAAGTTTTCTTCTCTATTATGTTTTCCCTTTCTTTTTTTATCAAAGTTTTCTTCTTAATTATTTTCCCTTAGCAACTCCAACCCACTTCGCACGCTTAATGTTTTTGTTTTTCCTAATTTATTGGACAATATGAGATTTTTGTAACTCCAACCCACTCTTATTCTCTCCCTCTAAAGGAGAACATCTCTCTAATCCTAAAACAGTCACTACACTTTTTTTTCTTCTTCCCCCCTCTCCCCCTTGGTTTATACGCGACTTTGGGAGGTGGGAATATCTGCCTTCAAATCTGATTTTCTCTTTCCCCTTCTCTACCCAAATCACTTGTTGTTTGTCACTACTCTGCTCGCCACTAATGGCTTTTTGAGTCGTCAACTTCAGAGATTGGTAGGGGATTAAACAAGAGAATGACTGCTCAATAACGGAGGGGACTGTATGTTTTATTTTGTTTATGTTTGATTTCTGTCAGGATTTTGTCCGGTTTCTATCCGGATTTAATCCTATGGGTTGTTGATTATCATCGATTTTTAACGTTGTCTTTGATATGGAGCTCCGCCATCCCGAGGCATCTGGTGTCTGGGTACTATAGCTCCACTTATGCCGATCCATGTTGATAACGGTGTGGAATGAGCGATGACTCTTACTTAAGCGTTAGACATTAGTTTCGTCTCTTTGCTTTTCCTGTACATGGTTAGCTTTAGTGTCTCTGTATCTCAATATTCAAGTGAGAATTTGTTACTGCCATATGACTTCATATATATTCCGGTGATAATTTGTATATGTTGTATGACTTTTATAAATAGGTATACTTCTTAGGTCAATTATGTGAATTTCATAAGCTCACAAGTTAACCTATTAATTTTGTAAAGTCACAAGTCTATTTAAGGTACCCTAAGATTTAGGCACTTTCACAAATTTTATGGTGCATTTTTTTATTATAAGATAGGGAACCCTAGGATAGGGTAGATTACTCTAGCGTAGGGTACCATAGGGTTTAAGCACTTTTATAGGATTTTAGGGTTCACTTTTCTATTATAGGGTTTTAGTAGTTTAAAGGTTGTTCAGCTAAATAAGATATTTGGCTTATTTTTTTGTCCTTATTCATTTTTTTTTTTGCATTTGATAGTTTTTGTCAATTTTTTGGAGATTATTACTTCTTCATGACAAGAGGAATCTAAAGAGTAAAAAAACTATGATCGAAATCAATTTTTTTTAATAAAGACAAAAAAATTGGTTTATTTTTATTTTTATTCAAATAATATATGTTTCAATCGTAATTTTTTACTTTTTAGATTTCTTTTGTCATGATGAAACAATAATCCTTAAAAAATTGACGAAAAACTAATAAATAAGGAAAAAATTGAATAAGGACAAAAAAGTAAGCGAAGTGGCTTATTTAGACACTTTCATAGAATAGCCTAGAGTTTAGATTGTGTGAACTTGCGGTTTTACAAAATTATTAGACAAACTTGTGCACTTATGAATTATTTGTAGTAGACCTAGCACTAAATTAAATTTAAAAAAAACCACTCTTTAGTCAACTTATCAAATTTGAAGAATTCATTTCACTCCGTAAAATTGATGATTGATAATGACTATTCAGATGCCTTAAATGTAGGCCCGCCTGTTTTACCCTTATATTTTAGGAAGGAAAAAATACTAGAAGCAAATTAAATAAGGCTGTGTTTTACCAACTAAAATATTTCCTTCGTTCCTATTATTTTATCCCTTTTAAAAATCCGTGCCATTTATTTAATTGATTATTTATTGCAATTTATAATGTTTTAGGTGATTTTGATAACATTGTTTAAAAGGAACCCAGGGTGGGTGTTGCACAGCCTTGCTGGCATCGGTTCGACGATCGGAGACGTTCACTACGTAGAGCTCGTCGAGTACTACAAGTAAATCAAAAATCAAAACTTGATCAAATATCGTTAAATATCTCATCGGAACACATATAACTTGAAAAGAATGGATTTAGTGGTTTCGATCCAGTGTTTCGTATCCAGTATTTGTTTTTCAAGTTATATGTATTCCGATGAGGCACTTAACAATATTTGATTGTGTTAATATTTGGTGCACTTGTAGTACTCGACGAAC
Source organism: Rhododendron kiyosumense (assembly GCA_019656275.1). NCBI lineage: Eukaryota > Viridiplantae > Streptophyta > Magnoliopsida > Ericales > Ericaceae > Rhododendron > Rhododendron kiyosumense. Next base: position 1,300,667 of record BPLS01000147.1, on the reverse strand, counting down.
TCTACGCAGTGGACGTCTCCGATTGCCAGACTGATGCCGGCAAGGCCGCGTTGGCGGCCGTGGAGCACGGAGCTGCGTAGCACCCACCCCGGTTCCGTTTAAAAGAGCTCATTGAGATCTATCAAATAAAATCCATATTACATATAATCAATATTACCAATTAAAAGTTATAATTAATTTTTTAACCGGTTACGATAAGATGAGAGACAATAGAATGCGGACGGAGGGTGTAAATAATTATTTTTTGAATTAAAAGTAATATATTATGAGAGAATGATTTATCTCGTAAAATAGGAAATAAGTGTTTAAAAAATAATAACATTAACGGAACGGGCTCGTATAATTTGAAGAATGGGATGGAAGATGCTCTCGCATGGTAAATTTTACTTCACACCCAAACAGAGAGTAAGAAAGAACAGAAAATCACATGGTGAAAAAGAAAGGAAATTGGCGTCGCCCGGGTTTGAACCGGAGACCTTCAGTGTGTTAGACTGACGTGATAACCAACTACACCACGACACCAACTTTGCGTCGCCGATTGAACAAATTTATACTAAACTCTGGCTGTAGTTTGATAACGAGTGAACTCAAGAGTCAAGAGTCAAGACATAGTAGGAGTGACTCACTGGGTCATTACTATTTTTAACAAGTAACTTTTTCCTTTTATGGGAATGGTAATATGCCTTGCTCGTTTGAATGGTTTTTTAAAAATTTTTGAGACTAGCTTTTGGATAATAAGTAGAAAGAGATAAAGAGAGAAATGAGAATAATGATTGACGAGTGGATAGAGTAATAATTGAAAGTAGGTGTAATATATATTTTTGGAGTTGGAATTTTTTTTTCAACATACCATCCAAACAAGGTATTCAACACTTTCCTTTCTGCTAACCCCACTCCTCTTTTTAGGAGTAGTATTTTTAAGGAATTGATATTCGCGCTCTTTTTTTTTATGTAGGCGCTTCACTTTTAACGTGAAGTTACTAGTAACTTTATGAACAAAGTGGAACGTTTGCATCAAAAAAGAGAGCGCAAATATCAATTTTCTATCTTTAGTGTGTTACGTTACTAAAACACCCTTTCACTTTTTAATATTTTTATTTTGTTATCCGAACGAAATAATGTTTGTACAAAGTTTAAGGACATTTTGATAATTTTGCACACTAAAAACAAAAAGGGAAGTGGGTTAGTAACAATGGGAATGTGAAAATCACTCATTTTCTTTTTTGGAAAGTGATTTTGGCACTCCACATTTAGCTATTGGCACTAACTGTTTTGTCTTTATCTTATGTAAAATTATCAAATTACCCTTTATTTTGTTAGTGTTCATCTACTTTAAAAGAATTGTTGTGATTTTAAATAAAATAAAAAATAAAATACCAAAATCAATTTCCTTTATTTTATATATATACAGAAACACACTCATGTACCAACTTTTTTTGCTTTCATAGTAAAAAAAAAAAAAGACATCGCATATAACATTATTAGTAGCAGTGAAAGTGACTACTGCTTTGTTGGACTCTGAATTAAAATGACTAACCGTGACTCACTACTATTTTGTACTATTTTAAATAGTTTTCTTTTTTTGAATTGGATATTTAAACAGGAAAATTAATTTTGGCATTTCAGTTTAAACCAATGGTACTCCATTTTGTATGTTAATCATGTGAGAAAATAAAACAAAAAGTTGAGTGTCATTACTTAAAAATGGAGTGCCAAAATCACCTCCCAACAGGAAAATTAATTAAAATGGATGCCAAAATCACCTCCCAACAGCTTATGCTACAGTTTTCTACAAATCAAAGGCAAATTTTATGCTTTAGTATAATTAAAGACAAAAGAAAGTGTTTTTTATGTGCCAAAAAAAAGAGTGAAAATAATTTCACTCTGTAATTTTAGTAAGGCCTAGGAGATGCTGTAGCGCACCCCTGACACTAAAATGGTGTAGTGCGACAAAGCAAAGTCATTTTATTAAACATTTAAATTTGCTTAGATATGAATTAAATTTAAGAAAGTTTGATTATTGGTCATAAACCCTAGTAATATGGGCAAGATTAATTTGGAACTTAAATTTACTCTGTAAAAAAGCTTTAAATATGGGCAAAATTACTTCCTCTTGCTGCACTACGCTGCTGTCGTGCACTTCTGCACTGTGCACAACAACATTGCCCGATCCATCACTTCGCAAACTAATCTGATTTTGATGTTTCAATGACAAGGGACATGATGATATGATTCTCTTTAATCATTTTGAGCTAGGAGGTGAATTTCTCTCTTCTTGTCCCCTTCTGCTACAGGGTGTTTACTGTTGGAATACCATAAGGACTCGCTAACAGAATATAGGGTTCTTCGAGGCCGATAAAAAAAATATACGGTTCTTCGAGAATGTATAATTATTATTGGAGTCGATACATATTGTGTCCTAAAATTAAATCAAATTTATCTTTTTATAAAACCCTGTCATCCATTAAAACAAAATAAATACTTCGATCTTCAAGCATTCTCCTAGAACAATTTTCCCGCCAACGTCTGATTTATTTTCTTCAAACGGTTCTCCTTTTATATATACTCCTAAAAAAAGTGTTTTCTTAAATTCCTTCGTTTTTTAAACTTATGATCCACAAATTCCGCACCGTCCATTTCAAACGTCAGTTATCAACCGCCATAACTGTAAACCCAATCAACCAAAACGGCCGAAACCATCATTTTAACAACGAATTTTCACATCTGGGTCGACTCAGAGCTTCAATGGCTGGTTTGGAAACAACCCATTTCTTGAGCTCATACTTAACCCCTTCCTTTCTTTCCATTGCCTTGAAAAACTCTGCAAGAACGGGTTCTTTTCAGGGAGGACTACAGCTACATGGGTATCTGTATAAGTCAGGGTTATGTAATGTACTGTCATTGCAAAATCAGCTCTTGAATGTTTATGTTAAGTGCAAGGAGTTCCATGATGCTTGCAATCTGTTTGATGAAATGCTGGTGAGGAATATTGTAACTTGGAATACTTTGCTGTGTGGTTTAGCTACTTGTGGAGCTGGTTTTAGGTCAATTCTCGATATGGGTTTTCCCTATTTCAAGAGGGTGTTATCACAGATGATGAGCCCTGATTGCATCACGTTTACGAGTTTGCTTCGTGTCAGCGTTGAGCTGGATGATGTTGAGATTGGCCGGCAGTTGCATTGTTTTACAGTGAAACTGGGACTCTGTGTGAACTGCTTTGTAAGTAGTGCTCTTGTTGATTTATATTCAAAATTCGGTTTAGTTGGAGATGCAAGATGCACTTTTGATTGTTGTTTGGGGAAAGATTTGGTCTTGTGGAACGTGATGTTGTCTTGCTATGTTTCGAATTGTTTGGAAAAAGATGCTCTTTTGGTCTTTAGTCTGATGCGGTTGGAGGGTGTAAATGGGGATGGTTTTACATTTAGTAATCTGCTCAATGCCTCAGCCGTTTTGGGATGTTCAGAGTTTGGTAGGCAGCTTCATAGCCTTGTTATTAGCTTGTCATTTGATTTAGACATGGTAGTGGCTAGCACACTTGTTGATATGTATGCGAAGAATGCAAACATAGAGGATGCTCGCAAAGCCTTCGATGGGATGGTCTTCAGAAATATTATCTCGTGGAACACGATGATTGTGGGTTGTGGACAACATGGTGACAGAAAGGAGGCAGTAGAACTTCTTGCGGAGATGTTTCGAGAAGATTTGCGTCCTGATGAACTAACTCTGGCAAGTGTCCTTAGTTCATGCGGTAATTTATCCTCTTTTTCGGAAATTGTGCAACTTCATGCCTATGCTATAAAAGTTGGGCTTCAAACTGTTTTATCAATTGCAAATTCTCTAATAAATGCGTATTCCAAGTGTGGTACCATTGCTGTGGCATTCAAATGTTTCAGCTCTATTTCAGAGCCCGATATTGTTTCATGGACTTCAATGATTAGGGCCTATGCATTCAATGGTCTTCCAAGAAAAGGTATTGAACTCTTTGATGAGATGCTATTGAATGGTAAAACGCCAGATCGAGTTGCATTTCTTGGTGTTCTCTCTGCCTGTAGCCATGGGGGGCTAGTAGATGAGGGGTTTCATTACTTCAATCTAATGACTAATGTCTACAACATTGAGCCACATTCGGAGCACTATACTTGTCTCATTGACGTACTTGGGCGTCTCGGTCATGTAGATCATGCTTTAGAAGTATTGACATCGATGCCTTTTGAACCAGGATCAGACCAGCTGGGAGCCTTTATTGGGGCATGTAAGGTCCATGGAAACTCAGAATTAGCAAATTGGGCAGCTGAAAAGCTTTTCGTACTTGAACCAGGGAAGCATGCTAATTATACCCTCTTGTGTAATACATATGCTTCTAAGGGTTGTTGGGTTGATGTAGCAAGAGTTCGAAAAATGATGAGGAACAGGTGCAATGATAAAGTCCCGGGTTGTAGCTGGATAGAGATTGCTGGTGAGATTCATACCTTTGTGTCAAGTGATAAATCCCAGCTTCGAGTGTTAGAGGCATATGCATTATTGGAAGTGCTGGTCAAATTAATGGAGGAGGAAGATTGTTTGCCCAGTGTAGACTAAATTTGGCTGCATTGAGGTAGATCCTTGGTTAGTTCAGACTTCATGTGACGTTTTCTTTGAGAACAAGGTGATGGGTGATTGTCTGGTGGATTCTGGTTTGCTTCTAATTTGAGGTTAGGACTTGGATGCCATTGCCTTTCATAAATGATTCCGCACCTTCAGTATCCTAGTTTGAAAATAAAGCAATGACAAAAAGCAAAAAGAGGCTGTCTCAGGTGAAAGGGCGTGGGGGAATACAGTCTTATCCATGGATCTCCCACCTTATTTTCTCTGAAATTGTGGAAAATGCTCCCTGTTATGGGTTCATTGCGATTTCATTTATATGGATCTGACTGCCCATTTCAACTTGCAGGTTACCATGGCACCACTTGTCGATCGTGTTAATGGATCCCATAGTAATCACTTGATTCAGTAACTTCAACATTGGCAATTTGACCATATTTCTGTGCGCACGTGCGTGCAGATATGCATGAACTTTTGGATATGCCCATGATACCCGCACAGTGTAAACTTGAATGCTGAAATGTGTTTGATGGACTAATCCACAGGCCACGGCAGTGTTCTTGATCTTACTGCAAGGCTGAACTAATATCACACACATATATATGGGCCATATGATCTTTATGGTCTTTTTGGTTACCTATCTCTATATGTATACTGGTCGAGGTTCTTTCTGTGCCCTTCAAAAGATTTCATGTGATTACAAGCAACGAATAACTGAATGAGTGTATACTGTGTAATGCAGATGACCATAGAATTCATTACGACATCAAGATAGTGCTAACCTTCAAGCTAAGGGGACTGACTTTGTTTATTCTCTATTGGCAGCTGAGAAGAGCAATGTCTACCAGTTTGGTTGATCGAGCTGGTTTCAGGCAGGCACCCTACTGAACCTAAACGGAGACTAAAGCAATGCACACAAGACGGGTTTACTCTATTTCTTCCTAAACCTGATGGAAATCACTTATTTCTGGGAAAGAACAACTCTCTCGTGTGTAGATATTCAATATTCCATGCAAGGGTTAAGGTGATTTAGATACCATATCAGCACATCTAGAAGTTTTCTGACGGAAATACCATATCAGCACTAATTACAGGCTTAAATACCTGTAATGAGCATTTGTATTTTGATATATAGTTACTAATACAGAAGAAAAGTACTGAAAACTGAAAAGCACATGTGTGGGGCTACCCGCCCGGAAGGCAGCCACCTTGCAAACCTTGGTTAGAATAGATGTAATATGATACTTAAACAATAACACATTGCTACTAATATGCACCAGTGCTCAACAAAGGGCTTAAACAGCTAAGAACTGGTCCTAACCATCAAAGCTTCGCTTCCTTGCAATTAAAAGTACGACCAATTGGGCTCTGGAAGGACCAGTGCACACCCAGTATCTATTGAAATACAGGAAAAACTTGAACTTGGCTTCTTGGACTAACTTTGGTGCCTGAAAATGGTTAGAAAACAGTATGAGAAGAGGGAATTTGGGCCTCCATTTCTCTTAGAGATTTTCCTTGAGAATTAGTGATTTCTCTTAGAAAATGGAGGCTGTTTTGAAAGAGTTTGAGAGAGAGTTTTGGAGACTGATTTTTGGCAGCAAAAGGGGAAGGGAGAGACTGATTTTTCGTGCCCCTTGAAAGGTAGAACAAGAGGGTATTTATAGGCAAGAAGAAAATAGGCTTGAATTTTGAAAATAAAATAAAAAATAAAGAGAAAATGGTTTTGGGAGGGAAAAAAAGGCATGATTGGTCTTCTACTCCTTCTGAATACTTAGGCAGGACCAGGGTTGAACGTTGAATGAACTGAAAAAATTTTAAAAAGTCATGGTCAACGGTAAAGCTCATCATAGGCTGTGACAGAGCTCCTGAGCACTCAGGAGTGGTTCCAAGCACTTGGGAGTGATTCTGAGCGCTTGGGAGTGGTCCCGAGCGCTCAAGAGTGTCTGCCCAACTTTAGAAGGGCGCCATGGACACTTTTGAACTCAGTTTTAGGTGTTTTTCGAAACGTTGGAAAGCTAGTTAAGTCTTATTTCCAATCCAGTTGGTTTCATTCAAATATATTTTATACACTGAAATGTGTGACCATTTTACCCTTAGGGTGTCGGAAAAAAGGATGGTTTTGGTTTGTAAAAATCCAAGAGGCATTGTCCAAGCTTTAGCCGAGTCCCATTTTGATTTCGTTTCATCATCAGGGAGCCTCGAGGGCACAAATTAATGATAATTAATAGGTTCAAATTGGGTTGTCTACAATAAGGTTGTGAGCTTTACAGAACAACAGATACCATCTAGGAGCATTTGTACTCTCGATTCGCTGCTCTACATTTTGAGAAAGTGAAATCTAAATCGTCATAATATTTCACACTTCCCACGGCACTTTTTTGTATGAATTTTATGCTAAGAATTTACAACTAACTGCTCCAGTCGATACAGGAAAATTGCTGTATTGGGTCTTAGTGCCACTAAATTATGAATAAACCGTCTTTCTGCATCTGTTTATGAACCTCTGGTAAATGAATCCTGCCGAGTTAACTCATAGTTACCATCTGGAGGTCCTCCACTCTCTTCATCTACACCATCTACTTTCGAATAGAGGAAGAGGAAAGAAGATGTGTATATAGAGACGTGCCACATGCTGCAAATACATTTGATGCAACAAACATGAGAGAGAGAGAGAGAGAGAGAGAGAGAGAGAGAGAGAGAGAGAGAGAGAGAGAGAGAGAGAGAGAGAGAGAGAGAGAGAGCATTTTCTTGTTGATGTCATCATACCTATGCCATATCCAGTAGCTTTCACTGGTTTCCAATTTCCAGCTGATTACAGCCATTGCTAATGCAATAAAACCTGCAACTACAAATCCCCAGCGGAAACGTTTTAGAAGCTTCTTGAGGAGATTATGGAGCCAAGTTAGCCAACCTTTAACGGCTTGCCACCTGCGATGGATGCAGAAACTTGATCTTGTTAGGACAACAATTCCAACCAGAGATGTCACTGAAGTAAAATATACTTGCATCCATTGGCTTTCTTGTTTTGTTCCTCACTACCTCGCAAATTGTATGTCGAAAATAGACCAAAACTTTTTGGAAACGACGGACTCTCAGCAGAAGCATCAATAGCAAACCCATATATGAACACTCTCTCTATGGGCTATGCAACAAGGACGGACTTGTAGCATGGGCTTATTACTGCATGTCTAATTGAACTGCTGTACGAAAACGTGGGTAGGACCAATCAATCCTTGTGGACGTCCAAATAGTCCTTCCGTAATCTTTGAATTTTTTTCGGCTGAATGCTGCCTTTCGGCTTTGTATAGTTATTACACGTTTAGGTTTTAGCTCAAAACATCTAAATCTGAAATCTAAAAGCATTCAAGATTTTGATACGGGAAACAACTCACCCATAAAGGACATTCCGATGGAATTCTGTTGTAAAGGGAAGAGACCTATTTTTGGTGCAGAATTCAATCAGCCACCCAGTTAGCAGACCTAGAGTCCCAATTGCCATTACAAGAGCAATATTGGTGGAACTGCAAATATCGTTCATGGTTAAAAGTCTTCCAACTAGATTCATACATTGGAAGTTTATATGATCCTAATACCTGGTTGGTCCAGCTGCAGCCATAAGGGCAGTAATAATTGCTACAATTGTGTGGATTGTCCTCTTAGAAGCTTCGTCAATATCAGCTAGGTACACAAAAGTACTCACCACAGCCATGAAGGAGAGCCAAAAATCCATGAACTGAGAACATCAAAAATAACTTATCAATGACATCTCAAAATAAATATCCTTCGAAAAAGGAAATCAACAAACAAGATAGAAAACAAAGACAGCACTTGAAAGACAGACTACAGTAGTGATAACTGATACCTGTAAGACATGAAAAGATAATGGACACCAGGTGCCTACATCGCATGCATGATATAATCCACTAGAAACACCACTACACATGAAAAGTACCCATTCAGCGTATGCCTGTAAAGAGTAGAAAGATGGATCATCAAGAATCACAAGCAAAAATTCTGACATCAATATCCTAGCTTACCCAAATACGTAAATATTGCCATTCCAATCCTAATGAGCTAGGGAACACTACCTTCTGGTGAAGGGACCAATAAGCAGGAAGCAAGGCTGCAACATTTGAGGCAATAAGGGCAACCGATTGCCATACGTGTCCTACATGAGATTTAAGCAAGTTTTCTTGAGACCATAAAAAAACAAACATACAAACCCTTGTACAGCACTAGAAAGAGAGATTCAAATACATGCATATGTATGTAACTGGCTTATGATAGCAACTTCAAATATTAGCAGAAAATTGACCGATAAAGGTTAAAAGGCAGGTTCCGGGTAGTTAGTCATATAGGATTTACCTTTATGTGATACAATTTCAATGCTACAGTCGAAGCCTCCATGGTCTCGATCACAAGAGCAGTAGCTGAAAACGAAAAAATAAGCAATATATGAAATACACATTCAAGTAACACCAATTTCAATGACCCTCTAAAATGAAATACATAAGAGTTATTGACTTGAAAGGTATATTTATCCACCAAGAAAGTAAAACATTTCTTAATAAAGGAGGAGGAAAATAAAACCTGTATATTATTAATCCACTTGCATCCATGGCAGATTGACACTTCCCATGAGGAGAAGAGCATCTTCGAGGGCATCTCTCTAGTGAAATAGACACGGTAGTTTGATTTTTGGAAGCAGTCTCACTGGTGTTCAGTTGCCTTAGTCCGAAACTCCATGTTCCGCCTCTAATATACAAGATATAGAAACTGGCCGTTTGATCATCCGCATAATACGGCTTAGGAAACATTGAGATATTGCTGCTGCTTGTTGTGTTCGCATAGTAGTAGTCCCAGCTATTGAGAGATGGTAATCCACCATATTTTGCATAGATTTCGAAATTTGTTTTTGCACCTGAGGGTAATTTGATGCAGAGATTACCTCCAGCAGCACCGGAAGGAATGTCCAGAAGAAAGTAAGTCCAAGCGACTTCTAACTTTCCCTCATTCGAGGAATTGCTTAAAAGCGGTTCCAAGGGGAAATTTGCTGAATCAGATGATATCTTCTCACTTATTGGTACATAATCAGCTTCGAAATATGGATTCGTCCTAAGAACTGTCTGCAGACAATCATTCCCACCTTGTCAATAAATTAGTCCCGCGAATAAGTCTCTTCAAGAATCAACAAGAAATACAAACACTAAGGAAATAGTTGTATGAAACGCGATTTACGACAGCTAGTTCACATTCAGAAAAAGGAACATAAGCATTTGCTGAAGCTTCTATTAGAATTATAAAATAGGAGATCTGACCAACATTAATTTCCTGAACAGAACAAAGCCTGACAACATATGCTGGGAATAGCCAAAACTTCATTAATATATCAGTCCACTCATGGTTTCATGTCAAAAAGCATAAGACACGAATTTGTGGCCCATTATGCCTTCATATCACGACATTTATCTTTCACCTATGCCTAAGGTTTCACCTACCACGGTTCTAGTATGCAGACAAGAAGCAATTATCCTACTAGGTGGCCGGATCAGGGCCATTTTGTCTTCTCCATCGTCGTTTTCTGTTTTCTCTTTTTGCGTTCTAGGAAACAAAAACAAGGAAAAGTATAAAATATAATAAAAAAAACTAACAATTTTCATACTTGAACACTACCCGTTTCAAAATTGTGGAAATATCGTTCTTGGTGTTTCCTGAACACTGATATACTTTCAAGAGGGGGGAAAAATCCCAGAAAGTTATGTTCCAGAAAATGACAACAGAAACGAACCAACTGGTGTGAAAATGCAAAGCAGCACAAGAACAAGTTGAAGAAAACACACATAGATATATACAAATGCATCTGTAAGCCCACCTGAAGCATGTATCTTTCCCATGAACAGTTGAATCCAGCCTTCCCCTCAGGACATTCAAACACTAGCCAGTCCAAAATATAGCAGGCTTTCACATTCATGTGAACTGCGAAGTACCAGCGACCAACTTTTGGAGAGCTTATAACCAAAGGCTCTTCACTGATATTAGCAGAATAATCGTACAGAGTGGCCTGCGGTATCGCACCATGACGCGCATAACACATCAAAGCAATTCCACTAGCATTCCAAGTACCATTGGATGAAGCTGTTTCATTCAATTTCACATTTGCTGCCACTATAGTTAATTGTTCTGCTATCCCCATGACATCCAACGCGTAGATTTTTGGGTCAAAGCCTCCATGGCACGAATTCCCATTGGAGTTTCTGCAAAAGATGACATTTTCTGCTGTTTGGTTGAACAATTTAGTATCGGAAAGATTTTCTGATAGATTGTAGTTGTCAGCACATGAAAGCAGATCAACTGTTTGGTTGCAATATTGGCCCCACATCGATGGGGTTGCGCATCCTTCTACACTTATATTGCCACTGAACGAGTAAACTGGACCCCGATTAATCTGCAATGTAACAACAGCAGAAATTATGGGATCCATATTGTAATACCCTTATATGGATAAAAAAGGGGTAAATTTGGGAGAGGAATAGAAGGGAGAAGATATTAAGGATCACTAAATCAAAGATTTAAAAAGTACCATTTTTGACTGCGTTCTTGTAGGTCCAATGCCGTTAAATAGTCCCCAATACCAGGCTCCTGGAGAGATCTGTACAAGAACTTTGTCTGTCAACCATAGATATACACATCTAAAAAAGAAAACTAAGGACAACTGTCATCAGAACTTCTATGCACCACACTGGTGCATTAAGCCTTCTGGTTAGCGTAAAAGAAAATTATACTGGAGAGTTTATATCCAAACATATTGAAACTTACTTGCTCATTCGTTACTATCACAGACATATTTTGTTGCATGGGATAGCACAGCTCTGCATTCTGTAGACCTCGTATGTCAGCAAAAGGGGCATTTGATATGGCCTCTAAAACTGCGTTGAGAAAGAGAACATATCTAATTACAGCTTTGTTTGCAGACAAGAACGAAAGAAAGGAAAAAATCTCGGTTGCTCCAAGAAAAATAGGTGAAACGAAAATACAGAAAAAATTTGCACAACATTGAGTCAAGCAGATAGAAGAAGCATGTTAACCAATGTCAAAAAATCTACAGACTAGTGAAGAATTCAGCAACTTGAACAATATCCTTAGGGGTTTGAGTATACAAACACTATTTTCCAAGATCTAAAGATGTGTTATACAACTTTAAAATGTTCCATACTTGCTGTGCCTGCAATCAAGTGACAATGGCTCCATCCAAAACATGGACCCCAATAGAATTCTATACAAAACTGTAGTCAGGTAAACAACAACAACATCCACGACAAGACATGAAGGAGATATAAGGTTTACCTAAACCAGCCAGGGAGATGTTATAAACATCAGGCAGAGGAGGGCTGCCTTCTCGTAAGCATATGATCGGTAACTTGCTTGAGGGAATATTTTTAATCTGTTCGGGGTCCTGCAGTAACTTGAATAACAAAGATAAGAAACCAATACGATGTAGTTTTGAGTAACTTGAGTTCAAACCAATATCATGAAATGCTCGGGTATTAAGAGCTGAGTGATTGCAAAAACCTCCAGTTTCTACGTATTAGACAAAACAATGCTGTCTTTGTTCGGGACCATACGATAGGCAAAGATTATAATTGAAGAATTTAAGAAACAAATCTGCAAGCATCTATCAAAGAAGTTTATGGAACAGAGAACAAACTTATTCAGAAAGCTTGTGAATTACACTTACAAGGTCTACATCTGACTCTAGTGAAACAGACATTGAGGAGAACCATGGCGGCAAATCAACTGCAACAAGACACCCAAAACAAAACCAACAAGATGGAATAAGAAACAGAAAGCAATCCATATGATAGTTTATTGGGAATAAAGTCTCTTTGAAATAACCACAGGTCAGGCTGTGTAGAGTAGAATGCTTTCTTTTCCTTTGCCTAAATTCAACCAGTACCCATCCAAAATAATTCTCCACCAAAAGCAAAAAGTAGAATCCTAAGGGAAAGAAGGATTACTGTTGTATAAAACTCAAATCACAATTTACTTTTTTTGATATCTCAGGCTGTACGCTTGTGCACCCTGCGACTAATTCATGTGAAACCAATTCCAACGGCACTAGTGGAGGTCAATTAAATCGGGACAGAACTCGTGTGGACTAGCCCACAAGAACTGATAGCACCTCACTTTTCGAACCGAGAACTTAGCAGTTTTACTATATTCCTCAAGAAAACAACTAGTTGACCCCAATCCTTGAGTCAAAATACGTCAACTCTTGAAACCCAACTACCCAAGTCCACGGATAGCTTCAAAAAAACATTTCTAATTTCCTTCTTGTGTCACCGGCGATCACCATGTAGTACTTCGTAAGTCGTTCAAAAGAACGAATTTTGACCTCGACCCATTTGAGATATCAACCCACCACTCATAACCCATCGCGATAACTGATCACCCGATCAAACCCAATGTTAGAAACCCAATCAGGACCGTAAAAAGAACAGATTTCGCAGTCAATTCCGGTAATGAGAAATTCAATCCGGATTATATACGTATACAGCCCATATATACATATGTGACATGTATCCACACAGACAGACAGAAATTATACGTTCACATGAGTAGAATGGCCACATGCAATTACCTTTGATATAACGCCAGTCGTAGGGACGGAGCTGAGTTCTGGGGTAACTGAAGCTGGAAACAGCGACGGAATTGTAGGGACCGCCGCCGCCATGTCGTACTTCGTACGAGAAACAGGGGCCATGAAAGCATGTGGATACGAATGTGAGGAAGAGACAGAGGTTCAGAATCGAATTATCCCCCATTCGCGATATCTATGTTTATTCAGTGTACCTGTACGTACGGTATTTGTGCCGACAACGGCGAACTGGTAGGTACAAACTACAAAGGGATGTTCCTCGTCGCCTGATTCGTCGAGTCGTTGGTTTTTTTACAGGGCCAGCTTGCTGGAAAATTTATTAAGTGCTCTTGGAACATCCTAACTAACTAGTGTCGCATAACTCAATCATAATCGTATATGGTCTTGCCTTTGGCTAAATCGAAGAGGAACTTGGGCTCCGTTTGGAACTTATGAAAAAAAAAAGAAACGAAACGAAAATAAAAGAAAAGGAAAATGAAAGAAAAATAGGACGAAAAATTTATTATTCACTACACTCAAAATTTTTATTTTCTTCTTTCTTTCTCTACAACCAAACAATAGGAGGAAAAATTCTTTAATTTTCTTTTCTTTTCCTTGAGTTACAAACAGAGCGTTAGTTTTTTGTCTTTTCACATTTTATACATCATCGGAGAGTTATTGGGTTAGTAAGTTAGATTACAGAGGATTTAGAGACTATTCATAACCCTAAACTCCACTTGCGCCCCTCGCGGGGCTCGAACTCCCGCCTCCACGGAACTTCGTTGAAGTATCTTATACCCAAAAAAATAAAATATGTGCTTTTCGTAATCATATAATTTATCAGTAATACACCAAAGTTTTTTTAACAAATAAGTGATCATATTTTCGATATACAAAAAATTAAGAGACAGAAAGTTAGCGAACTTTTCAAAAAATGAAAATAAAATAGAATTTTCCAAACCATCTCTTGTTTCTGGGTCCACGTACGTGATTTATTATAAAAGAGAGGCTGCCAAGAGAGGCTGCCAGCCATCCAATAATTTTTCGTTGACGTTGACCATTGTTCGTTGACTACTGTGTTCCCAATGACCACGAGCTCAGGATGGCGAGTGGGAGCCACAATTTCGTAGCCAGCTGAAATCATCCTATACTTTTTTCTCTTTCTTTCTCTTGGAATCTCACCTTCTAGATTACCAATATTTTGATCCCGTTTGGTAGAACTAGTAATAGGGTACTAGCTTTTTAAATTATTTGCTTTAAAAAATTAAAATAAGTGATAAAATTGTTTGTCTAGATTGTCCTAAAAATAACTTATTCGCATTAAGATTCTTTTGTCCATTCATGTTCTGACACGTTAACTAAGCAAACACACAAAAAAACCCTTCAAATTGGAATTTAAAATAAATTTTTTTTTTTGTCAAATAAGTTAGAAAAGTCAATAAAGTGATTATTCATAATATGTAAAAACACTCTTCATTAGCTTTTTTTAGGCAAATAGTAAGTTAAAATTTTAGATTATAAGGGCTAGCAAACGGAGCATTTGGAATCCATGAGGGGTATAGATTCTTCAATTTACGAAACTTTTCTTTTACAACTATTAGGAGTACGTTTCTTGTTGTTTTCAATGGAAAAGTCTAAAATAATTTTGAGTGAAGGAGATGTTCAATTGGAGAAAATGATCGACTGGAATCTCTGTGTGTTGAAGAAAAAAATGACACTGACAGATTTACCTATAATTAAAATTTGTGCCAAAATATTAACTCAGTATTCAGCTCCGATTTTAAACATGATTGCAATATTATAGAGTAGCAAATAGCAAATGGAATGGCAGCCCGTTGGAGGCGCTACCAGGGTAGGTTTGTGAATCCCATTCAACATCTTTTAATTTTAGTTTTTGGATGTTGTCAATACATTGTTTATGGTTTGGCGTCTCCTTGTCTTCCTTTCGGTTTGGTTCTTGTATGGCGTTTTGACGGCGTGCCCGTGATCCGTTATATCTTTGTAATCTTTTTCAAAGATTTATAAAATTTTCTTTTGCTGATATAAAAAAAAAGGGTGCACTATTTTATGGGAATGTCGCATTAAATTAAACCATCTTGAAAATGAAGGTAGAAAAAAGAAAAGTCTGAAATCAAATTAATGCCACGCGTTTTAGTACTTGAAGTTGAAAAGTAAGTTACTTAATTGGATTATTTCAAAAATCTAGATGCTGATTGCTGTATTCAAGGGATGTGAATGATACTCCAGTATTCAACGTTTCTTTTTATTCATTCTTGGAAGTTAATTAGTTTTAGTAAGCCATGCATTAAATCAAGGGTAAACTCGTGATTGAGAGCATCTTATTTTGTGCATATAAAGAATAAACGAAACGTCTACGCTCGTACCCCTCTCTTTTACCATTCCTCTCACTGCACTCAATCTCACTGCATGTTTAAAGATGTTTTGGACGGTTTGGATATTAAACAAACTTTGGAATTAATAACTATTCCGTGGAAGAGTTTGTTTAAAATCCTGACTATTGATTGTCGAGACGGACGATGAGATTGAGAGAGTGGTGAAACCGTGTGGTGAGCGTAGCACCGCTGAAGAATAAAATAGACGTGCAATAGCAGAAATAATGAAAATCTTAATTATCATTGTCTCAAATGCAGATTTTGTCTAATTTACTCAATATGCCTGGGTGGAAAGAAAGTAAATCCTGTTAACACTCTTGTTATTGTCGCTGATAAAATAAAAAAAAAAACCGTCTCTTGTTATTTTCATTGTTTGGTTATTACGGTAATAAATTGGTAGTTATGTTTGGTTTCCCTTTGATAAAGTTTGACTTTCTTGGAAGTATTTTAATTTCGAAATAAGTTTCATTGCATATCAAGAGTAAAATAAAATTGTACGAGTATTTTCTGATGGAAAAGAAAAGGCAACAAAAAATTCAGATTTTAGCCTGTGGAGTTGCGGGCAGATAGTTGATGGCAGACTATATTAGTTTCGGTCGGGTGATACTCGTATATTGTTAGCCGTTGGATTGTGTGAATTTTTTTTTTTTCATGTTTTAAATTCAACTATCAGAAAACCTCTCGGCACAGAGACAAATATAAGTTTTCAGTACAATGGATCCTGCCTCCAAATACGTACCTACCTACATAGACGGTTGATGTCTCTCATGCAAGACGTTACTTTAGAAAATCAGGTTTTCAAGACAAATTGTAATTAGTAGAATTCATTGCCAAGAGATAAAAAACTTTCCTATGAAATCCTCCTTTCAATTACAGTAGCTTGTAGTCTATTCACATCCATTAATAATTTGATATCGAAGTAAGGAAATACAACAAATTACAAATCATTAATTCGACGCCTTAGCAATTACAGTAAGTAATACTACCTTTGAGGCACCCGTTAGCATTATTGAATTTTCCGTAGATCCAGGGGTAATAGTATTACCGTAATACTAACAACCATCAATTCTATCTACTTATATTAGTTGTGTTATAAGGGCAGGATAGGGCCAATAATGAGGTGGCAAACGATGATGTTCTGACTAATTCAATGTCGTTTTGTGAGTAAGAATGAGTATTGCCAAGTGTCGCTCATATAATGAGTTAGAAGAGATATGTAGTTCGAAGGCGAAAAGCACGAACAGTACCATTCAAACAAGAGCAGGTATACTAATTTGACACGGTCAAAGGAGTTGAGTTTTGGGCATAAAACCACCCACTTCAGGCACAATGCAGTTAAGGGAAATGGGAGGATGGATTAACTGAACCACGACTTCCATACCAGGCTAGAGAATGGAAGGAAAGTTAACGGAAGTAGGAGGATGGATTAATTGAACCACCATGGAGGGAAAGTTTGAATTCAAACGTTTGAGTGACTTCAAAGGCAACTGGGCTAGAGAATGGAAGCCGTTAAGAAGACGCAAGAGTTTGATTATAAATAGAAGAAAGGAAAGAAGGAAAAACCCTAGACAAATCATCAAACAAACAGTTATGGTATGCTTATTTTGTTTATTAGGCAGTAATTTATGCACTTAAACTTAGTTCGAAGTAGTTAGGAAT
The DNA here is from genome assembly GCA_019656275.1 of Rhododendron kiyosumense. Classification (NCBI taxonomy): domain Eukaryota; kingdom Viridiplantae; phylum Streptophyta; class Magnoliopsida; order Ericales; family Ericaceae; genus Rhododendron; species Rhododendron kiyosumense. Next base: position 1,283,399 of record BPLS01000147.1, on the reverse strand, counting down.
AGTTTGTAGTATTAGTAGTAGTAATTACACATCTGTACTGTTCATTTTATTTTGAAGTTGGATAACCATTTGGAAAGTAAGTTTTTTTTTAATTGATCAAGGTATCTTATTCTTTTTTGATTGTTGAATTTCTAGTGAATCATTGTGCCATTTCAACACTTCTAGAAAAAAAAGTTGTCTTCGTTGAGGTAATTGAACCGACATCACAATCGCCTTACTAAGTTTTCAAATTCTCTCTTCGACACAAATATGAAGCAAAATTTGACTCAAATCTAACAAAAATTAAAAGAACACAACCAAAATTAGGAGTAAGTGCCAAACCAAAGTGGCCCTTGATGTCCGTTTCTGCCAAATTGGATTGGTTAAACGCAAACCCACCCCTGCGTGACCGACATCTGTATGCTACTGTAATCCTTATCGTCTCGAACTCAAACCGACGTGAGATTTTTCAGTGCGGAACGAGTATATTCTATGTGGTATTCGTTCGGTACATTCGAGCCATCCGATACATTTTTAGACGGCTCGGATTGAAACCATTTCTCTCCTCTCATCCCAATACTTACTTTTTCCTTTTGCTCTCTCCAAATCTAAACCGTTCAAATATGAACGAAATGAATGACTCGAATAGGCTAGTGGCCATCACGTAGCACCCTCTTGACACTGAATTATTTTTCCAAACCGACAATACAGTAATCCTTAATCGTCTCGAACTCAAACCGACATCTCTTTCCTCGACGGGACACCACGCTGCTCCTCTATAAAAATCCTTGCTGCCTCCATTCATCACCGTATTCCTAGATCCCCTCGTCAGCTGATCATCTCTCGCTCATTCAGATCTATCCACTCTTTCTCATCGGTGAGCTTCGTAGACATCCTTCTCTCTCTCTCCTGTCTCGCTCCTCCTCGGACGTTTTTCCATAGATTGATCTCAATTAGTTGTGATTTCGTAAGCCCTAATCAAACATGAAGCGTAGTTATTCTGAGACGACGTCAGGGTTAACGATCCCATTGTCAAAGAGAAGAAGAGGAGGAGGAGGAGATCAATACCTGTATTTCATATTGACCTGCGAGGGTCGTAAGTACCAGCATTTCTTCCACAGGGTTAGGGTTTCTGACTTGATGATTTCGAGCTCTTCTAAGAGTCGAAGAAGAGCTCGAAATCGTAGTTATAGTCAACGACACAGACATGAATATGAAAAGCCCCAAAAATTGCCTAAACCCATCCTCAAGCTGCGCTACGATAGCTATCCATCTTTCATGGCTTTTTTCTCAGCCGGGTCCAAAATTTATATGGTTGGGGGTCAGGAAATGCGCTTGGGAAGCGAGGAATTAGGTTATCGGACTTGCTACGTCTTCGACACCTGCAAAGAAAACAACCCCTCTAAGGTTGTTAAGGAAGGACCTCCTATGGTTTATGGGAAGTACCAGCCCATTGTATTGGGTCCTCTACACGGTAAATTCTATGTCCTCGATTGGACCCTTGCCTCGAATGATCTCGAGGAATTTGACCCTCAGACAGAGACTTGGACTCCTCTTCCGTCTGCTTCCATTGCTCCCCCTGAGGACGAGAAGGACAATTATATTCCTTTCCGCTCCACTCACGGTAATAAGTACAGGGTTGTGTCACAGGCCATTGTTGGGGATAGAATTCTGTTGTCAACCCAGAGAAAAGGCATCTATGCCTTCAATGTCATCTCGCATATATGGGAGCACTGGAGCTCATGGGATGATCATGGTAAGGCTAGGCTTCCCTATTACGGTGGTTCTGAGTTTTGCAATGGTTTTTGGTATGCTTTCCCTGTCCCCTCATACCACACTTTCCGTTTCACCTCATACCAGCTTTCGGCCTACTATTTTGATGAGGACAACCGACGATTCCAGCCATACCGTGCTCTTGGAGTTAGACGTCTGTCTAGGCTTGTGAAATATGATACCAACCACAAAATTGTGCCGATGGGGGAGAGAACGTTATTCGTTGTCCATTCTGGTCATCCTCACAAGGATCCTTATAACATTACTGTTGACATGTGCAAGTTTGCCAGATTCAGAGTCCAGACTGGGGAAAAGAAGCATCCCAAGGTTTCGGAGCAATGCTCTGCAACTTTTACTCACAAGATGGCGAATTACACGGAGTATCTTGCTGCCTGCCTTGTCGTGTCTTCCGCTTAGTTTGGATGCTAGAATAGTTTGTGTACCTAGTTCATGGTACCTTGGAAATTATCTATTCGTGTGATGACTTACTTTTGGATTGCAATAATATGACTGTTGGATGTTGGAAGCATATGGGATACTAGTGAGTCGTGACCCAACTAGTGAATATCAGAAAAAGTTTTCAAATGCTTGAGAAATTTGTGACCCAACTAATGAATTCTCCTGTAATGCTTTGAAAAATCTTACTATAAAAAGATGGCTATTTGGAAATGGCTTCTCAAATAGTTCTATTCACACTCTGATAGATCATCAATTGGGCATTAAACAGAAACTCGTCTCTATTCCATCATCTATAGACGTTTGTTCTTACAATAGATGGTTGGTGCTGGGTTTGAAAACCTCGAGCAGCTTCCTTCTAACCCATATTTTCCAACATTACGAACATATTTCACAACTAAGTACCATCTCTACGACATTAAATGTTGGGATCTAGGGTCACTTAAACAACACAGATGCCAAGGAGCTACGTCCTTTGGTATTTTTTTTTTCCGGGACAGCTACTTTAGAATCTATTGAATTAATTGAGTCTTACGAGTGAGTGTTGCTAGTGTATGCATTGAGGTGAAACTTCTAAAAAAATCCTTTAATTGCATATGGTTCAAGAAAATTACTTTCTTTTTTGAAAATAGTTTAGAAAATTATTTTTTCATGTGAATTTATTGATGTTTCACTAATTTGGGTAACGTTGATTTCTCATCGATTGAAATATCTTTTCGAGCGAAGTTCCAAACAAGCTGAAAAACTTCAAAATCTTGGAATCTATTAAATTATTTATTTTGTTGCGTAATGAGTTGATCTTAAATAAGCTTTTAACGAAATGAACCGGAATCGAATTAGGGGGACCCAGCGTTCTTGAATCCTGGTGGCTGTTTGTTTCCATGAATTGGTGTAGTTGACAGGGAGAAGAAATTATATTTTACTAGGTTTCGACAAAGGCAATGTCGTTGTTCCGTTTCGTATACTGTTATAATCACATAATCACGTACAAACCTCAAATGACAGAGAGAGAGAGAGAGCGAGAAGGTGTAGTGGCAAATCTGGACTTAATATTATGACCTCAGCACTTGTGCCATGAATCTTGGATCATAGTACAGTGAAAATGGTCAGGTTATGGATCTTTATTAGTTTGTTTGACTGAACTTAACACCAAATTAAAGAATGCGTATATCAGATTAAAAAAAATTCACTAAACTACTTTTCAGTGGATAACATTTTTAAAAATTTATTTGAACCACAAAAATTTTGCGACATTTCATATCTAATAGATATTTTATTTGAACCGCAAAAATTTCAATCCGACAAAGGATGCATTTTTTGGAGGATTTATAACCCAGCTCAATGTTTTATTAATCGATCTACACAAATAGATGAGTCGGAATTAGTCTAGCAAAAATCCACTTTTCATAATCAAATAGTGTATGTAATCTTGTTGATTTGACAATTTATGGTATAGAAAATTTGGGCAAATTCTTGAGCAACGTAAATAGTTGGGAGTATCATATGGGCACACAAACATTGAATAATTATTGCAACTCAATAATTTATTAATCTAGACAAATAAACTGGATCAGAATCAATCCAGCATAAATCCACTTTTCTTGGTCAATTATTTTGTTCATGTAGTAGTGTTGATTTGACATTTTCTGGTGTAGGAAACTAGAGGTGGCAAACGGGCGGGTCCGGGTGGATTTGGGCGGGTTGAAACGGGTCATGGATCAAATATGGGTCAAAAAGTAAACGGGTTGAAACGAGTTGGGTCAAATATGGGTCAAGCCAAACCCGAACCCGACCTGACCCGTTTTCCTCTCCTCTTTTTTTTTTTTTTTTTCCCCTCCCTTTTTTTTTCCCTCCTCTTCTCCCCCCCGGGATTTGTCTCAATAAGAGAATTCAGAAAAGTAAAATTTTATAATTAAAACTCATTTGTTTTGAATAAAAATGAAGCTAATAGAGACTAAAAAACCTTTTAAAAAATCAGGTTTTTACTTTTTTTTTTCATTACCAAACAATAACGTAACTTCGACAAGAAGTCAAAGGCAGCATCAGAGAATTGTCTGGAAGGCGATGATTGCACCGATTGTACAGTTTTGATCATCGTTGCATTCACTGAAGTGACCGCTTAGGTTCGGATTAAAAAGTCAAGTGACTTTTTATTTTTGTAATGACTTTAGTTTAGGTTTACGTCAATTTTTTGTGAATTATTGGTTCGACTCAACGAGATGAATCAATAAAGTAAAAAATTATGGTCCAAACCTTTTTTTAATAAAGACGAAAAAATTACTTATTGGCTTATATTTGTCTTTATTCAAAAAAATTCAAATTTTGATCGTAATTTAATTAAGACCTTTTTTGATTTCGTCATTATTCAAATTTTTTTCTCATTTGTTAGTTTTGCGCTTCACTTTTTAATTTTTTTCTCATTTGTTAGTATTACCGTAATACTAACAACCACCAATTCTATCTACTTATATTAGTTGTGTTATAAGGGCAGGATAGGGCCAATAATGAGGTGCCAAACGGTTGAGTGTGTGTGAATTGCGGTGAGTTATCTGTTTGAATATGGGTAGGTTAAAGTATGTGGCTCAATCGTATGCGGGTTGAATATAAACGGATTTGTTGACAATAATATTTAAAAACGTAAAATTTAATTCAGCATTGTACCTCCAATTTCTCATGTGCTTGATTATGTCTGCCAAATCTTAACATCTACTTGACTCCAAAACAAAAATTGCTTTTAGCGGTACTCGATTTCAAAGATTTGAGCACGGGCAATTAATTGAGAGAATTGATTTTCACACTTTATATACACTTTTTTTTTTTTTTTGTCTTTTAGTAAAAAAAAATACATTCACTTTCAAAAGTAAAAAAACAAAGAAGAGAGTGCATGTGGATATAAAAAAAAAAAGAGGTGTGCGAAAATCAAACCCCTTTATTAACCTTGTCTGCTGCTGATAAACGAGTCAAACAATTGAATAAGTTATTTACCCCTAAAAAAAAGATGAGTTTAATTGTTCAAGTTTAACTTGAAAATTTGACGAATATTAAAAATTAACTCTTTTATTAGACGGAAGGCATGCTGATGCCCCCTTCAAGCCTTGCTCTCGTTTCAATCTCATGATTGTCTTCTCCGACCTTGGTGGGGCAGTGTCTACGTATGAGTTTCGGATCTCCTTCGGAGGTTCTGCTATCAATCTGGAGTTTCTATGGTCACGCTCAGAAAAGAGTTGCTACTTTTGGTCGCCCTTTTAAATTTGCCAAAAAAAAAAAAAACTAATAGCGTGATTTTATTTACCAGTCTGCGTTTCTAGATGGGCATCCTGTGCATGCATGTTACTTGCTGACGTTTGCAAAAACTATTTTCCCCGGTACCACCATGCCATCTACGTCGTCGTTTAACAGTTTTGAAACGAAATAGTCAAAATACACCTGATCTTTCCCATTGTTTTTGTGCTCTCGCTCTCAATTTTTACACTATACTCGCGGTCTCATGCTACCTTTGGCCTATTTTGGCCTTATTCAATTTTTTTTTTGTATTTGCTAATTTTTTTATAAATTATTGCTTTGCTATGACTAGAGAAATTAAAAAATAAAAAATTAACACTGAAACTCAATTTGTTTTTGAATAAAAATCAAAAAAATTGTCTTCCATTCAAGAAAAATTTGAGTTTCGATCTTGTTTTGAAGACATTTTTATGCTATTCCAAAATTGTCTTTATTCAAAAAAAAAAAAGGGGTTTCGATTGTGTTTTAAATAGGGATAGAAATTTTCGACACAACACGATAACACGATATAATCCGGATACAAGTTAGTGGGTTAGAATTGACTATTTTTGACATGAAATACGAATATGACATGACACGACACAAAGTTAATGAGTTAGGTTTGGCTATTTTTGACATAAAACACGAATATACATGTTGAATCGGGTAAGGGTTGAGGGAACCAAAACACGACATGACATGACCCGTCTTAAAGACGTTTTTCCGCTCTCGCTTTGGCACCTTCTACCGATACGCGGATTGTACGCGCTCCGCGTGCGGCGTGCACTCGAAGCCAAAATCTCCGTCGGGCCCACTCCACCAATACCGTCGCACTTTACCTATATTCACGGTCAAGATTCACCTCCCACCGTAACAACTTAACAATCAGTTGTACCTTACACAAACCCCTGCACCTTTTCCCGAGCAACGCCAATTCCTTAGCTGTACTTTTCCATTTTTTGCCCTATTCCTGAAAGCCTGCATTTATAAATAATATACTACGAGTTTTCCTGTAACTGATTCTTATCGTCTCCGTTGCGTTGGCCAATCAAAAAACCTCGAATTCATAGATTTATCAGTCTCGATATAAACAAGTAAACGCTGACCTTCTACCCTCCTCTCTAAAAGCTCTGTTTTTCTTCAAAAATCAGGGTTTGATTTTGGTTTCGGCTGGTTTTTGGCTCTTGATTGGAGGAGACAATGGCGTCCCAGGCGCATCTGGACAAAATGGCGGTTCGTCAGAACTATCGGAACCTGTGGCACACAGATCTCATGGGCACTATGCGCGCAGATCCTGGCTGTAAGCCCTTGAATCCTTTAAATGTTTTTTTTTTTTTTAAATTTGTTTGAAAAATTGTTTTCGTGGGAAATTTCGAGGAAAGTGCGAAATTTTTGATTCTTGAAAAGTTACTTTTCGCTAAAGCTCTTTGGCTGATTTCGTTTTTTTTTTTTTAGGAATTTTTTAGGATAGATCGATTTTTTAAATTCTTGAAGGTTACTTTTTCGTTGAAGTTTACACATTTTAGGTTTACATTTAAAAAGTGAATTTTTTTTTTTTATAATTGAAACGACGACGGGTACGGGTTTGGTGCGTTTGATTGGATTGTGCTCTTTGATTCGATCGATTTCTTTTTTCGAATTGATGCAAGAATGATTGATTCTCCCTGTGATTGTTGTATTTGCAGATTGCTGTTTATCGGCCATATGGTGAGTGCTTTGATCGTGCTTTTGTGCATTGTTTGTTATCTTATAGAGTATTGGACAAGGATATTGAAAGTTTTGAACTTTCTCCACTGTATCCAGGAGATTAATAATTGAAAAACCTTGCAACAAATTCCTCTTGTTTTGAAGACATGAAATGAAAATATTGAAAGAGACTCAACAGGGCCACAGAACACTAATCTCTCTTGGATGAAGTTATTAGCCTCTGAACTTGGAGTAAAATAGAGTTTGAATCTCATTCGGTGTTTGGTATCTAAGAAAACCATCGGAAAAGAAGGGAAAATGAAATTTTCGATTCTGAAATATTTGCACCACGCTCCTGCATATGGCACATGTATGTGATTGAAAAACTTGGGATTGATTTGTTTTGAGGTGAAGATGAGGAAAAGAAAAAGATGATAAACTTTCACTCAACATGGCCTGATAACACCTATTATATTGGATGAAATTGTCTTTCATCATAGCAACCAAGTAATAGTAATTTGAAACTCAAGATACGGTGTGCTAATATTTCTTCTTCTATCTGGCAACCGTGAGTCCTAATTTCAGTTTTGAGAATAATTAATGTGTAGGACATATTTTATACTCTCTTTTTTCTTCATGATTTTTAAATTGTATCTGTTTGGAATGTGCTTTAATTATAAGAAATAGTTGCAAGTTTGGGACATGTTGACTTGGTCTTGATTTGGTGACCATCCTATGTTCAACGAATCAGGCTCATGAACAATAGACAGATGGTTTACTAGTCGTATCTTTTATTTCTTTATGTGTTTTTTAGTAGTTTTGCTAATAGGTGTACTATGATGGATAAGGAGGTTGTTATTTGCTGAATATGAAGAAGTCGAACAATACTAATAATGAGAATAACAAAAGAAATAGTGAACCTCGGCTAATTTAACAATACTAATAATGGTGAGGCATTGTGTATTGGTTATTGAGTAAGTCTTCCTTGTTCTAAGCGCCTCTACGGTTGAGTGTTCTGCTTCAACTTACCTAATTGGGTCCGCATCTTTAGTCCTGAAATGTTCTTTATTCTTCTGACTTAGAAGAGAAATGTCATTCCTTTCTATGATCAACCTTAAAATCTAACCCCTTCTGATGTTTTCATATTCCTTTCTTTCATTACCACGTTCATTTTTCCTTTTAGTCAACATGCTATTTGCTACCAATTTTTAAGCAAGAGGATAAGTTGAAAGTACTCTGATAGGTTTTATGGTCGTACTTCTATGAATGTGCCTAACTAACATCTCTATTGTGTTTTAGTGCCCCCTGTATATCTTACATGCTTCGCAAACGAGCTCTTTATGGTGACATGTCAAGGTAATGAGTGCTCTTTAGGAGTTAGATAATGAGAGCTTTTGTTGCTCATTATGCTTGAGTGGTTTTCTTTTTGGTCAAATAGGTACACATGCTGCGGTGGCTATATGCCTTGCAGTGGCCGATGTGGAGAAAGTAACTGCCCAGAATTTTGTCTTTGCACCGAGGTAAGAGATTCATATAATCTTCCTCCTTGTATACATGTAGCTCATTTGTTGCGAGGACACTATGTGATCCAGTTCGTTCTGTCACCTGTGCACATCATTTCTGTTAACTTCAATGTAAACTCCCTCTCTTTATCTCTCATCCTTTTGTCACCTTTGTTCAGGTTTTCCTTTGCTTTGGCAATTCTGTTGCTACCACTCGCTTCATGTTGCAAGATGAGTTCAACATACAGACCACCCAGTGTGACAACTGCATTATTGTACTCTCTCTCTCTCTCTCTCTCTCTCTCTCTCTCTCTCTGTTGCTGTATGCAGGTCTCAATGCTTGCTTAAATCTGTCAATGCATCTCCATATCTACAGGGATTCATGTTCTGCCTCCAACAATTGGCCTGTATATTTTCCATTGTTGCTTGCATTAGCGGAATGGAAGAACTTCAAGAAGCTTCTCAGATACTGTCCTGTTTCGCGGATCTGGTTTATTGCACGTAAGTCCTTTATCATACCACTGTCAACAATCATAATCTAGAATTTCCAAAAATCTTGTACTGAGTTTGCGCTTTCTATTTTTGCAGGGTTTGTGCTTGTATGCAGGTAAATACTGTTTAATTGATGTTCTTCTCCCAAAGTTTTTTTAAGGGGAAAAAACTGAAATGGTCCCTATAGTTAAGTGTTTGTGTCAACTTGATCCCTATAGTTGTAATTGGCTTAATTTACACACTGTACTTTCCATTTTGTTCCAATTTGGTCAGGGGCGGACCTAGAACTTTATGTCACTGGGGTCAAGTCTTATATCAGAATTGCTATGGACACCAATGATGAACATACGGGTACGCGAGTCTCTCTGCGGGTTCCGTACAGATAATCCGAGCCGAATATGAATGAAAAATTAGAAAATTGAATTAAGCACCTACATATATTCAACTAAGTTGATTTTTCAAGGGCCCACTCCATTTTTTTTTGAAATTATTGAACGGCTCATATTATTTGGGCGGGACCCAAAGTCGGACCCACATGCGGTGCACTGTCGGTGTCTTTAGATTTCGGTCTTATATGTAGGAATTTGTTTCATGAGCTCTAATGGCATGACTATTAATTTCGTTTAATTATACTTTAAAATACTTGCAATATGAAGTAATTTCTATGTTTATTTAATAGTTCTAAATTATTTATTGTTAAATTTGTTAAGGGTGTTATTCGAAAAAATTCACTCTGGGCTATCGAAAAGCTTGTGAAACTTGGAGAAAAACATATCTATGATACAAAATCTACTTTGACTTCGGTTTTGCCCTTGATTAATTCAGGTTTAGAGCTTCCAAATTGTCCCCCATTGTATCATTCAGGTTTAGAGCTTCCAAATTGTCCCCCATTGTATCATGTTTCTTCTTGTTTTTGCTTTGTTCATAAAAATGGGGGGGGGGGGGGGGGGAGCGGGTATACGTACTTGAACGTGGCTTGCAAAATCCAATCAAATCACAAGTTTTGAGAGAGACTGAGACTGATTGGGTCAGATGTAAGGATTTTTTGAGGGCAAAGATTGTAATATTGTTGAGATACTTGGGCAAAGTATAACATCTCTTGGGGCAAATTTACCAATATAGCCCCAAACTACATAGCTTTCCTGGGGTAATTTCCATCTCAGTGGGGTCACCTGACCCCACTTGCCATTACTTGTGTCCGCCCTTGAACTTGGTCCAATTACTAACCGTTGTTAGTCCTTTTAACAGCAAAATCAAATGGCCTCTTTTTTAGGGTTAAAACAGTAATTCTCTCATTCCCTTCTTGCCCTAATATTAGGGGTGTGCACGGGTCGAACGGTTGGGTTTGACCATCGAACCCGACCCCGATCCGACATGGAGGGTAACAAATGTTTTAGGCCCGTAAACCAAATCAAAAAGAGGTAAGAACCGTCCGCGATCCCGATTCTTTACGTCGGGTTGGGTCAGGTCAGGTCAGGTCCGATTAAAAATCGAATTAATCTTTATGAATTAGTCGGATCGAGTAAGAAACGCACCAACCCGGACCCCGAATCAAAATCTGATTTTTAACAGAAAATGAACCCGTACCCGTCCGAAGCACATATTTGACCTTGTTCGAGACCCTTCGGGTGGAGTCGGATTCGTGGGTGGACGGATTTTTTGCACAAGCCTATCTAATATACCTCTGAACTGAAACATAGTTCATTCTTCCATTCTTCATTGATAAGGAGGCACTTGAGAAGAAATTTGGCTATAGTTTTTTGAAAAAAGTTGCCTTTTAATTCAGTATTTTCATGATCAGTCACGAGGCAACACAACTATTAGTATTGTTTACCTGTTTAACTTGTGGACAAATACTGAGATGCCTTATTTTTCTACATAGTACTGAAAATGCATATAGAACCATATCTAAAAGTCACAATAGATTCAAAAGTCACAACATGATAAAGAATCATGTCCAAAAGTCAGAATATTACATAAACTTAGGTGTTGTTAGGCTACATAAGCCAAGTGGCTTATTTTTTTGTCCTCATTCATTTTTTATTCGCATTTGTTAGTTTTTTTATCAATTTTTTCGGGATTATTGCTTTATCATGACGAGAAGAACCTAAAAAGTAAAAAATTACCATCAAAATCTAATTTTTTTAAATAAAGATGAAAAAATTGGCTTATTGGTTTAGTTTTGTCTTGATTAGCTTATTTTTTTCTTTATTTAAAAGGACTAATGAAAGTTAGCAATTGGACCAAATTGGAACAAAATGAAAAGTACAGAGTATAAATCGAGCCAATTATAACTACAGTCTACAAAGACCCTTTCGGTTTTTTTCCCTTTTTTTAATGAAAAAATTGCTGGACAGATTCATTCTTCAGCCAAGTGAGGTGGGACTCTCTAACTTCTGAAGCGGGTCTCATCATCGCTTGTGAGAGTGAATTTAAGAATGATCTACATGTCGATGTCTGCCTAGGCATTGCTCTTTTTGTATCTGAGCACTATTCTCATAAGCGCAATTAATTTTTTGAACTTTTTTTTTTCTCTACCGGATGATTATTGCATCTTCTGGTTCATCTGCTTTCAATTTTCATTTAATATGAAAATCTCCAAGGAAACTCAACAGTAAAGTTGAGTCCTGTAGTTAGATTGTTTAATAAGCTGCTAGGCCCTATCATATTTTGTCAAGGGCTTTCTTTTACTTGTTTCACGGGGCTCTTACTGCAAGGGGCTCTTTTTTCTCTCGTCTTAAGTAAATTACTACTGTGGAGCAATGCAGACACAGCATAAGGTTGAAATGGACAAAAGAGATGGCAAATTCGGACCACAGCCCGCGATGGCAGTTCCTCCTACTCAACAAATGTCGCGAATGGATCAGTCAGTTCCGCCATCAGTTGGATACCCACCGCCACCAGCATATGGGCAACCCTACGGCTACCCACCACCACAGAACCAAGGTTACCCACCGGCTGCTTATCCTCCACCTGCAGGTGCTTATCCTCCACAGGGCTACCCCCAGGGCTACCCCCCTGCTGGTTACCCCCGGTGATGTTTCCGTTACCCTGGTTGGCGTGCAAACAAGATCATAATGGAATCATTTTACGTTAAGTGGTTCTGACAAAAGACTCCATTTTAGAGTTATTAGCCACTATTTCGTTTGGGATGTTGCATATGTCATTTCCTTTTTCGATGATCGTTACCGATATATTGGCGGTGAAGCAAGACTATATTGTACAATACGTGTTCCTGTTTTCATTGTTAAGAATCTGAGTCAGTAAACCTCGGTGAAATCGTGTCTTGGTCTTTTATATGTCTGCGTATATTCCGCCACTGGCTCATCTGCAAGGCTATGAAGTTTACCATATGAAATAAATATTCTGGGGCTTTGTCCCCTATGATGATTAAACGAAGAAATTATGAAAATAAAATAAGGGTGGCGCTAATGCCACATTGGTTTCGTTTGGTGCCACGATATTTTGTTTGCACTCACTATTCTACCCCTCCAAGGAAAGGGCAAAACAGTCTCCGACTTTCGACCCCAAAAAAAAAGTCTCCACCTCACCTCAAGGCCGATCGGGAAAAAATGTCTGACCTCAGGCATGTGCTCCTCTCTCTCTCTCTCTCTCTCTCCTGCTTCAACTATTTTCCATTAAGAAAAGTGCAACCCGTGCTCCTCTCTCTCTCTCTCTC
>BPLS01000147.1:1248317-1265571 GCA_019656275.1 Rhododendron kiyosumense | reverse complement strand
GATTTAGCTCAAGTCATGAGTGCTAGGATTCCTAGACCTAACCTATCTTTTTCCTAGTTAATTCGTTCTTAATTTAGCCTTTTATTTTCACCATTTTCAAAGTAAAACCAAGTTGACTGGCTAAAAGTCGAAATCCTTACTTGCATCTACAAATCCGAGGTAAGCCATAAACTAATTCCCTTGGGTACAATCCTGGACTTCTCCGGATTATTTTGCTTCATCGATATTCAAACCCTACGCTTGGGGTAATATTCTTCTACATTGGGAAGGAACGAAGCATAAATCTAGAACCCTAATGTGTGAGTGCCGAAATGTGAGGGGGAGAGATTGGAGCAGATTTTGCTCTTGATACTAAGGATTTGGCTATGAACCCATACTTATACTTGTGTGATAACCCAATTTTCACCTTAAAAATTAAAAATATGATTATTGAAAAAATTTCTTGAAATAATGACACCCTGGTTAGATTCGAAACATTTTTTTTCTAGTCTACAGTAAAGTTTAGACAATTTTTCTGAGAACGAAGTTCAGACAACGTAATCTCTTAAAACCTACACACATTTAGACTATCAACCAGATATTTTTCTAAGGCTTGGCAATGACAGTAGATAGTTCGCAAATGAGATTGGTTCTTCAAAAAAAAAAAAAATGCTATGAATGTAGTAATATTATTCATGTAGACAAACTCAGTTGGGTAGTTATATAAATTAAGGAACTAAATTAAGCGAGCCGCTTACCATTAAGATTTAGAGGGTATACTAGGTGATCATGACTTAGGATTTATAAAAATTAGAGTATTTTTGGTGTATCTATCAAATACTATTTTACAGATATCGCCCCAACCCTATTAACAACATCGTGGCTCGGGAGTGAGGCACGAGTCCCTGCGAGACGGAAAGCCGTAGGCTCCGTTCAGTTGCCAGGAATGTTGTACCGGAAAATTATTCTCAGGAAAAGTTAAGTAAAGTGAAGTAAAGGAAAAAGAAATCTATTTTCCTATGAGTGTTCATTTGACAATTTTTTTTGTTGAAAAACTAAAGTTTAGTGATTCATTTGCCGGGAAAAGACATTTATGAGAAACTTTTTTTATTTTTATTCTCATGGCTAGTTTCAAATAAAATTAACTTTGAGAGCTAAATAATAGGCTATCATATTTCAAAAATTAACACATACGGAAAATATGTTTTATCTAATGCAAAGCCTTAACATGAAATAAAAAAACCGACTTGCAATTATCTATTCAATTTTCTATATTCTGAATGGTCATGCAAATCCCCTATTTAAATTGATATTCTCTATTAATCAACCGTACAAATGAAGTTTAAAAAATAAGTAAATGATAACTAAATAAATAAATACTCCCTCCGTCCCATTTTCATTGTCCTTTTTTGATATTCGTGCAGTTTTCAATCGCTTATATCTTTCAATGTGAATCTCCAAAAATATGCAATATAGATCTTATTTGATAGATTTCAATTTGTTCTATAATACAAAGATGTCAAAATCATGAAAAATATTATAAATTGAAAGATATACGCAAGAGACAAAAAAGTGAAAAAGGAATAATGGACAATGAAAATGGGACGGAGGGAGTATTAAACAACCATGTTTGATTAGTTGCCGATGCAAAAACTCATTGAAAATTAGTTAGTACAAAACAAAATTGAAGACTAATGACAAAATAAATAAATACTTCAAAAAAAAATAAGCTACCAATTTTTTTCCAAAACAATTATCTCAGAAAGCACCATAAAAGTCGAAATTATTATTGCTCACGTAAATTTCAGAGTGTCTTTCTAAGAACCTAATTCGTATTTTTTTAGTATTGGCGTCATTCACTTTTTTTCTTGCCCGCCAATTATTTTGGCCCCACAATGAAGAAAACTTTTCCCATGACTCAAAATCCTATGTTTTTTGCCGGATCACTTTTGCAAGAAAGTAAATCTTGTACGAAAACTTAAAAACAAGTTTTCCACTACTTTTCTGCTAACTGAACAATACAAAAGTTATGGAAAAGTTGATTTTCCTATCATTTCATGTACTTTCCTAGCAACTGAACGAGGCCGTAAGGTTCAAAGAATATTCTAGAAAGAATCATATTAGATATACTTAGATTTATTAAGATTTGTTTTAGATTTTACTTGATATTATTAGATAATATAAGATTATGATCTAGATTTGATTTGATTTCCTAGATATAACCTAGATTCTAGGTTTCACTAGTATAAATTGCCTCACACTTATGCACACCAACTCACACCTCACTCCGTTTCGACCCGACGAATCCGTAACCCACTACCGCCAAGAAGAACGGTGGAAACCTCCTATCTGTCCCTAAGTATAATGTTGATGTGCTATATGTTTAACTATTTATTTATTATTTTGATGATATCACATGATTAAATTGTTTAAGTTGAAAAGTTGATTTTATCGTTGTAATGCTTAATTAATTGCATGTTTGTTGATGAGTTGTGATGTTATAATTTTCAAATGTTGTTGAAAATAGAAATGCAGGAAATTAGTGATTTATTATTATCGCATGATTGTAGCAAGCTTTGAAAGAATAATGTGAACGTGAGAAAATGATGCATGATTACGAGAAATGAGAAGTGGAATACAAAAGTAAAAAGAAAATAAAATGTAAAAAGATTAATAATTGTGTGAGCATGAGAACCCGATGATGGAATCTGAAAGATGGTTAGCGGAATCATGGCTCGGGTTCGCGTGTGAGCATGAGAACCCAATGAAATCTGAAAGATAATTAGCGGAATCATGGCTCAGGTGTGCATGTGTCAGCTTGAGAGCCCGATGAAATTTAAAAGATGGTTAGCGAAATCAGTGTTTTTGGGTAGAAAAATTAGCTTGGGAGCTCGATAAAATCTGAAAGATGATTAGCGGAACTAAATGCTTGAGGATATATAATGGAAAGTGGAATTGATACTTGAAAAATGATGACATGATTTACGATATGATACGATAACTCTGAAAGGACATTGACACCTCTGTTTACCTTTGTGGATGTAAAATTTTTGCGAAATGATAAACTGTTATAAGCTATTTTTGTTAGTGTATGGGACATAGGGGTAGGAGTTAGCTACTAAGCTTAAAAGCTCATGGTGCTACTTTTATGGCTCTGACATTTTATGCCAGACTTAGGTGACGAACAGAGTTTACCAGCTGGAGTAGTACAGTACTGCTAAGAGACTTGCCAATGAAGAAGAACAATGCGAGGGGGAGAATTTACCCTAGTGCCCTTCCTATCATATTTGTTAAATGTATTTTGAAATTAAGGAGAATTTAGTTTGTAATGAATTTATATTTAATAAATGTTGAAAATTTATTAAATTGACATTCCAAAAAATCGGGGCGTTACATTAATTCATAATTGTTCACTTGTGTTAAATGTTCTGTACTTTACTTTTTGGATAACTGTTTATAACTCATCATTTCTTATTGCTGGGGTGGAATTAGCAAACATACTTACTAAAGTAATTAATTAATTTATTTATGTATTTATTACTTACACAATTTAAAGAAAGGAGTACGTACATTGAGGATCAAACAACTCCTAATCTTTTGGCTGGTGAGGAAGAGTGATTAAAAAGTTTTGCGAATTTGGCGGACAACATATATAGTTGCGGCATAGGTCAACATGATTAGAGAACAGAAAATAGAAGTGCATCTATTGTATCCCGTCATTTCTATCAAAAAGTATTATCTCATCTCACAAAATCAATATCTATAGAAGATTCTACCCTACTTATGCCGAGGTCAATCGAAGCGAAAGTCTCGCCACGCGTGTGGACAGTGCTAGCAGCACTACTTTCACCTTCTCCTGTTGGTGGTTTTCTTGGGGAAATCCGTGGATGCCTAATCATCTCTTTTCCACTTATCTTCTCATAACTTTCTTTAAGCATTTTAAACTAATGGTTACGAGGAGAGACCACACTGGCACTTTTCCACCTTTCCTTCACAAATCTTTGCATAGAAAGTCATCCTATCCTAGACATGTCTAGATTTCACTAGATAGATCGTGACTTTTATATTACTAATAATAATAACATATTATTTGAAGGAAAAAAAAGGGGGAGAATTCAAGACTCAGTATCTTAAAGATGACAATATATTGACCTCGTCGCCTCGAGTGCAAAAACTCAACTACAACTCTGTCGCCTCGAGTGCAAAAACTCAACTACAACTCTATCGTTCTGATAGATAAGTGAATATTAGTCGGTAAGTCACCCGATAAGTATTAGTGTTCTACTAACTAACATAAGTACTTATTTTTTAAATAAGTATTTATTTTTTGAATTAAAGATGATATATTATGAAAGAACGATCTGTACGTCTTATAAAACGAAAAATAAATACTTAAAAAATAAAAATTTTAGCAAAATGGAGCCTAATAAGTGATGGCCGGCCAGAAGCTTGACCCCTTGCATTTTTTTTTTCCAAGCCGATGGCTCCTACCTAATACATGACTTGTCCACTGTACCAATCCATTAGTCACGACAGAGGAGATCAGACTAGTCGAGAAGGAATGAGTGAGAAACTACGGTACGTAGATAGAAAAGTACATACCCACATGACCATGACTTTTAACATTTTGATTAATTCAACATACTTAAAAGTCATTGAATATTAATTCAACATACTCGATCACCACATATTTTTTCAAGACATACACTAAATGGACTACCATATAATAACACTTGGCAAATTATAATAGGAAATGATTTTGTCACTCCTTTTTTTGTTAACGCCACTTTTCTGTACATGTTTTTTTTTTTTTGCAAAAATACACTTGCAGGAGAGTGGCGTTAATAAAAAAAAGAGTGACAAAATCAGCAGTCATTATAATTTTGTTTCACTTCTATTTATTCGGTAATTCATCACAAGCGTTACTACTTGTTAAGTTATCTCGCTATGAATGCCATCCCTTGAATTTGATTTGCTCCCTCCTAAAGCCTCAAGTTCATTTACATTTTGGATAGGTGCTATAAACTCTTTTGGACTCCGTCCATACAAAGTTTTGTTTGACTTTAATTGAAACCACTGAGTTAGTCCCCAAGAGCATAGTGGATGCACGTTAGTTTGTCCGGATACCTGAATTACTCAAAAAATTAAAGAATTTGAAATGAAAAAGGGAGCCCAATCATAGTTGTCGTGTACGTTAGTAAGCCAAACAGTCCCATCAAATCATCTCATTGGAAAAAAAAGGACAAAATATGAAACATCACCAAAGTCACTATGATTTTATTTATGCATTAGTAGGCACAGGACATGATATGGTGGCAATGTTCCACCCAATTTTGGAGTGGAAAGTGGCCTCTCATTGCTTTTTTGTCCAAAGTGGCCTTAAGAGCCTCATGGCATTCTTTTTAAAATAATTGGAGATTTTGCATTCTTTTGTCGTGTAGGAATTCAAGTAAAATAATTGTAGTTTGGCAATCATTGAATTTAACTTGTGGAAGCAAATTCAGCTATGCAATCCATTTTCAGAACAACAATGCTACATACACATCTATCAACCACACTTTTGTCGCATATGTGTGGATTTCACACAAAATGGGGCTCAGGCATGTATGAAAAGGGTGTGGTTGACGGGTGTGTACCTAAATTCCTTTACATGTATCTGTCGTTCCTTCCTAAGTTCCTTCACCATTTGTAGATTTTTTTTTCCTTTGAAGTTGGTCCATGACAATTCTAATTTTAGTTTCTTCAAACATATAATTAGGTCAAAAACTTTAAAATTAGTTACAGCAAAAAAGGGGACCAAACATTGCCTAAAAGATAGTTATATTGATTAATTTTTAGGATTATTTAAATGGTTTTGGGGCTTTTGAAACCAATGATATTGAACTAGGAAAACAAAGACAAATTAGAAAATTTTGAGGACCTACCCGCAAGTACGAATTTAATCCGAATCTTATTATCTTAATAACCACAATAATTGATGATTACACGTTTGAACTAATCTTGATTCCTATTAAATAAAAGTCCTTAATTATTATACATATATAGTACATATATATAGATTGGAGTTGATGGACCTCTTGAGTTCAGCCCACTTCACACAATGACAACCATCCTCATTTTCTTCCGACTTTGAAATCCACAGGTCCGAATTTAATCCGAATCTTATTATCTTAATAACCACAATAATTGATGATTACACATTTGACCTAATCTTGATTCCAATTAAATAAAAGTCCTTAATTATTATACATATATAGATTGGAATTGATGGAACTCTTGACTTCATCCCACTTTACATAATGGCAACCATCCTCAATTTCCTCCAACTTTGAAACAAGTTGAAAATATATTTTTCCTTTTAGGAAAGGCTAAGTAGAGAAGGTAAAATAAAGGAGAAAGTGAGTAGAATATTTAAAAACCAAAGGATTTAATTTACGTGCGTTATGTTTAAAAAAAAAAAAATTGTAAAATGGGTGATTTTGATTTTTTTTTTCTTTTCTCTCTATCTCTATTGATAACAACTATATCTTGTTCTAGAAAGCGCAATAACCAATCAAGAGGTTTATCTTCCAAAATCTTCAAACTAGAACCTCTCAAACTAAAATGTGCCAACTCGCCGGCGACCGCATTTGCCGATCTTAAAGAAAAAGGGAACCTACAGCTCCCGAACTATTGCGCCATGTGCCTAATATCCTCTGAGAAATTTACTCAACATGGATTTGATGAGATGATCCTACTATTCAAACAAATAAACCCAGTCCACTTGCAGCCAGGGCTCGGTTTGCGGAGATTCGACTCGGTTTGCTGGTATGTCTATGTTTAATGACTTTACCAGTCACTCAACCTTGTATTATAAAAGATATATTATCTCCCCCGTGGTCGACATTTCATTCCTCTTAGTTGTAGGTGCTCGTTCTATTTTTATTTGAATGGGGCGGGCCTCCCAAGGTACATTTGTAATCAGGAAAGTCAAAATTCGCATGTTAGAATTCTACGAAGGCTGAGGTGAGCGACAAGCCGATGCTATCATCCGATTACCAAAAAAAAAAAAAGCCTTCAGAACATAACATACATATGGTGGTTAGTTCAAGTAGAATAATGCTTTCAGTATCAATTGTTCTTGATTCGCAAGTGGGTAGTGTGATTGACCACTAAGATACGTTAAGGTGTGCGTAAACTAGCTCGAACACCTGAATTGTCAAAAACGTATATGAATTGTTTTGATGTCGTTGATAGTACAACAAGACACACAAGTCCCGTTACAAAATCCAAAACGTACACGGTACACTAGAAAACAATGAGATCTAGGGACTAAAAATTGTGTCCCACCACCCCCCCACTTGGAACGCAATCGGCATCATCATCTCAACATGATGATAAAGAGGAGAGACAAGGAGAATCCATAGGCCCATGAAACATGAATACACTCCATTAATGGTGTGTGGCTCCGATCCACACAGGGGGAAGAGAGAGACAAGGACAGATAGCGTCGGTGGTGCGAACCCTGGCCAACCAACAGCGCATCATGGCTCGGACATGGACACCCCCTCTTCTCTCTCTCTCTCCCCTTTCCCTTTCCTGGGCCTCATTTGGGCTTTGCCAAGTCAGGCCGAGACATCCATGGGCCCAAATGTCTCCCTGACAACTACACCCCTCCAAACTCTTCACTCACCCATGCATGGCTCCCACCTCGGGAGTTTGGATTAAGTGTGTGTTTAAGAGGTCCTCATATCCTTTCCAATTGCCTAGTGGATGTGATAAATGAAATTACTCTATTACCCTTCCGTGTTAAAAAAACATAAATGGTCTTGGCCCGCCCCGGCTGTACAGGAGCTAAATCTAGGTCTTCGACCTGTTAGTCTGATCATTATAATCCTACACTTATGCGGGTAGGGCATTTGGGACTGTGATCTGGGTTGACTCCCACATCTGGAGTTTGGGTTAAGTGTGTGTGTTTAAGAGGGCCCTTATTCCCTAGTCAGCAATTGCCTAGTAGAGGTGGTAAGTGGAATTACTCTCTTACCATTCCGTATAAAAAACTCACTCACCCATGTTTTCACTTTCCTAAAGGAGCCTGCAATAATTGCATATATAAATGTTCGTATATTTTTTGGAATTTTGAGGTAGGATTAAAAAAAAAAAAAAGTGGAGATGAAAAGTAGTACTCCTACTATCTAGAAGTGAATAGTAATCGAAGAACCTTCTTTTTCTTCAGGAAAATGTTGAAATGTGATGTGCATGGCAGCGATGAATTCCAACTATAATTAATGGACTTAAGTGTTGCCGTCACTTATATTTTAAAACTATTCTTTTAGTGCAAAATATTTGGACGTTTTGCTTTTAAAAGTTAAATAACACTCACAGAAAGAGACATAAACCATCTAATTCCATGATAATTTGATGTATCGATCATTGTAACTATTCTTTCTTTCTTTCTTTTTTCCCCCTCGCTCGGTGCTTGCATTTTTAAAGAAATCGATTATATGTATGGATATCCTGTAAAAAATTTAAGGAACCCAACAAATTACTAATAGCTGTAAAATGAACCACCATGTTATAATTTGAGAAATATAATTAAACGATATAAGTCATAGATTCAAACATCCAATTAAATTTAAAAAAAAAAGTATTTTTTTTTAAAAGAACCATTTAAATTCTTAGTTCCAAAATTAAGGTTGGTCCCTCCATCCGCTTACACTCCCCCCTCATTATTTGAATTGGATTCTTAATCTTTTTGCATGCTTAGATCGACCCTGCTAATTAATTATTAATTAGGTGCTTAGACCCCACTAATTATTATTTGGTAATGAGCTAATATCACATTTTTGGGTAGTCATACATATATATAGACTTGAAACACATTGTTCAATCAGTGTCTCCTCTCTCTATCTCTCACCCGCCTTTCACAAAGCCTTGTCCTAATCGTATCTTCTTTGTAATCCTTTGACTGCCTATTTGGGGAGTACAATTCTGTGGAGGTCCTTTTCCTAATATTTAGGTGATATATCTACGTACGAATATCAATAGGAATTAAATCAAATTGTAGGGGTCCAAACAAAGAAAGAAAAAAAAAGGACGGACATCTACTGTGCGAGTAAGCTTTTAAAAGAGGGACCATAAAATGAACAATTTTCGATATTTTTCATGGACCCAAGGTAGCCCACGATACGACAAGTTGGACAGGGATGGTGGAGCGACTGGACGTAAGCTTTCTCTACCAAGAGCCCTCGCAAGGGAAAGAAACACTGAAAGTTGCATTCCAAGAGAATTGACCCACGAGTCTTCATTATGAAATAATCATGAGTTGCCGACTGGACTACTCTAGTTGTTTACGAATTACTAACTTGTCATGTTTGTAATTTCTCCTATCAATTATATAGGTTTAAGTTTTAACCCATTTACGTACATACGCCAAACTATCAAGTAGTTCGTATTTGATGTATTCACTTAAGCCTCGTTTGGATGCTACACTACTTGTTAAAAGTTAGCGTGGGGAGGGGTGGATGAGGTTCGAACGTGCATCCTGGTGCATGGAGTATAGCTGCGCTTACAAACCGGGCTAGCACGTAGTACTTGATTAGGGGCATGCATGTTAGTACTAGTAGACTTGGATATTGCAGTACTCTTTAGTTGGGAAATTCAGGCTTGACATTTGGATTTGGAATAGCAGCTGAAGTAATTCGAGGTCCTGTGTTTGTTCCAAGTTTTCAGGGCGAGACCCAGTTCATTTTAAGAATCCATTTTTCAGGGCTAGGCCAGGCCTAGTTCAGTTTTGTTTGAAGTTTCTTAATAGTAGCAAGCCTAGCCCAATTACGTGTACGTACAGGCCTCCAACGTCGTTTTATTAGGCCTTGGAAGAGGCCAGAACAACTACGACACACTCTCAGTGGAATCTAAATACAACCCTTGAAAGAAAATATGAACAAGTTAAAGCAAAATAGGATGGCGAATCTTAATATTGTTAGCTTGATCTTGAGTACAACCATGATCTTTACGACAGTCACAATCCCACCATAACATCTGCCATTTTATCTCAACGATCCTCCAAATGTATCAACCTGTTGTCGTATCGAAAATTAATTTCTTTTTTATTAGAAACCCAATTACAGGAAAGTGATTTTTTCTTTGCTAAGGCTGCTATCTCAACCTTAGTTTTGCGAAATACAAAGTTGTTCCTCGTTTTCCAAATGTACCAAGCAATAAGAGCCATTAACCCCATAAACTCAGTAGCTTCAGAAGCTGTCATCTTATCCACCATCTCTGTTGTCCATTTCAGAACTAAAGAATTGCCCCCTAAATCACCACAGACCCTAATGTTGGAACCAAACCAAATAGCTTTTGCCCAATTGAAATGGTAGTCATCATCGTTTTGTTACATGCCATTAGTTGTTCCCTCTTGTAATTACAGATCACTCTTCCCTTTGATTAACGGGGAACAAATCAGAGGCTATAGATAAGTTTTTTTTATAGACATTTAAATTTTATTTTATCAATTATTCGGATCGTCTCGCACGCAACTCGATTAATTCGGGGCCTTGAAGTTATACAATTTTGCACATGTAATTAACTCATCTCTTTGGGATCAGACAGACTTGACGGAAACGAAGGAGCGATACACGGAAGACGTTAAAATCCTGTTTGTATATCTGAAAAAAACCTCGCATCTTGAACGCAGGAAGTTCTTTGAAACGACGTCGGAAGCTCTTCTCGCATCTTAAGCACGGGAGGTCAAATATTCAACAAAAAGGGAAATAATACTTCAAGTACAATTTTAGCTTCGTTCTCGAAAATCTCAGATCCACTCCACCTGTAATGGTCTCTCTCTCTCTCTCTCTCTCTCTCTCTCCCGCCGCGACTGCAAGCAATGTCTTGTGAATTCTTCAGAAAAACCCTAACTTCCCCTTTCTGATCCAATTCAGTTGCTCTCTCCGTACACGCATACATCCACAGTACATATTTTTTGCGCGAAATCGAAGATGTACATGGCATACGGATGGCCGCAGGTGATCCCTCTCGAATCCGGCCTCTGTCCTTCCTCCGAGAAGATTATTTACCTCAGAGTCACCAATCGCCTCCTGCTCGTCGTCGCTCCTTCTCACTTGGAGCTCTGGAGCTCTTCTCAGGTTTGTATTTACTCGTTGAATTATACTATCTATTTACACAAGTTCATGTATCCCTGCTGGAACATTGTCGTTGGAATCGAATTTCCTTTTTCGGTGCGTGATTTCGGTGTATACGGATAGACACACACTGGAATAAGTATAACTACTGGACTCCCGGGCACACGCGATGCGAATCGCATTATATAAAATTGCAAAAGTTAATTTTTTCCAATTGCGATTAATCCGTAATGGAATGCGAGATATGAAAGTAGAAAAGAGGGGAAGGAAATTAGGGTGCCATTTTTCTTTTTTTTTGGGGGGCTTTTCTTGGCAGTTTCTTTGGCTAGTTTAGGATATTGAAAGTGTGAGCGGGCTTCATAACCCCTGTTCACACCAATAGGGGTGTTCCCTTTACGATAGTAACTAGGGGCCTAGGCACATGCGATGCGTGTGCAAATCGTGTTATGCAAAAGGCTGGGACAAGAAAATCCTGAATTTGGATTAATTTGTAAAGAAATCTGGGATACAAAAAGTAAAAAAGAGGGGTGAGAGAAATTTGGGGTAGCAGTTTTTTTTTCCTTTTCCTTCTTGGCAGTTTTTATGTAGTTTAAAGGGGTAGTTTGGGACAAAAAAGTGAGTCAGTCTCAAAACTGACGTTCAAACCATAAAGGGAATTCCAGTACTAGATACATACACATACTGGGATAACTATTTACAAAAAGTTGCGATGTTACTACTCGACAGTGTCGGTGCATTGTTGTGGGAAACCAATTTGCTGTTATTTGGACGGTGTTTAGGAAAATATATATGGATACATGTTGGTTTGTCTATTTTATGCCAGCTAATATTATATGGTTACTTGTTGATCAGTGTTGGTGCATTGCTGTGGGAATTGGATTTGCTGTTTGGGGAGTGATATTTTGAGTTTGACGTTTTTTTGTTGTTGAATTTACTTTAGCACAAGGTGAGACTGGGGAAATACAAGAGGGATTCAGATTCGATTCAAAGAGAAGGAGAGAACGTGCAAGCTGTCTGGAGTCCAGATGCCAAGTTGATCGCCGTTCTTGTAAGTGTGGGATATTTGGTATCCACTTTCAGTCGTAAATGCTATTTTCCGTATTCTGAATTGTCTTAATTACATTCTAGTCTTTTACGATTTCCTGTCAATCATGTAGTTTGCTAGTCTCTTTTGGTGCTAATAGTGATCCATATCTGTAATATTAAAAGAAGGATTTGTACGGGGAGTTGATAGGTTAAAGTTATTTTGATATGGATGAAGTGGGTGGGACTTTAGCTTTTTGAATCCGGTGGGACCATTTTCGTGCTTGCTAGTTGCTATCGTACACAGAACTTAGGTGAGGTAAGATGTAAGAAACTTTCTGGAATAAGGGTTGAAATTAATTCCAAATTTAGGTTGTGAATTGAACGGTAAGAAGCAGAGGTGGAAAATGATGAACTCAAGAATACCAGGAATGAAATAAGCAACAGATTCAACACCAAGCCACTGTTTTATCGATTGAATTGCTAAAGAAAACGTTCTGAGTTAGAGAGAGAGAGAGAGAGGGAGAGAGAGAGAGAGAGAGAGAGAGAGAGAGAGAGAGAGAGGGGAAGAATAATTCTGGGATTACAAAACCTGAGCTCTCACACTCAGACTCACCGGCTGTATAACTACCATAACCCACTTCTAGTTAACTTCCTACAACCCCTAGCTTATTATACAACTAATGCCCCTCCAATACCCACTGCACTGGCCACCCTCAACTCCTATCATTCCACCACTTTTAAAAGGCCTTTTCCTCGAGGCCAAATTTAAGCAAGAACAAGCTCCTGATATACAAAGTGTAGATAAATCAGAAACCATCGTTGACTCATTGAACTTCACATCTGCCGTTAGCCTTAGATGAAACAACTTGGTGTCTCTCTCATTTACCCATACAGTCGATATCCCACGATCATGGCATTTCATGCAATTGATTCCTTCTAATGCGTTTTATCAAACACATTACTTACAAATCTAAACCACCAGAATTGGCAAAAGCAGCAAGCATGTGAATCACCAAATATGGGTCAAGAATTTTGTCGAACAATGTGCTTGCGCAATCCAAGAGACCCTATATGGCATGTCATTCAAACCCCCTTGCTCATGTGGGTCAGCTTCAAACCCATGTTCTAGGTACCCAAAACTTGAAGAAAAAATAGAAGTCTAAAACATCAAGCAGCAGGAAAGGATCCAATAGGGATGAAACAGTTATAGTGGACAATCTATTTCTGTTTGATATTCTTGCTCATTGGAGAGTGAATCAAAATAGTCTTCAATAGGTATTGTGGCGAACATGAAACTACCTTTAATCGTGTGTAAAGTAGGTTCTAATTTTCACAAATATTCCCATTTGAGCTTACTTCAAGAAGTATTCCACCTGGATCCCAAATACTGGTCGATGTTGCCTCATCACTCCAGAATGAAAGAATGTATATGACTAATGCCTTGTTTGGATTGAGATTTGAAATTTTTTTTTGAAAAATAGTAGGGGTAATAAGTGGAGAGAGATAGAGAGAGAAATGTTGAAAATAGGGGGAATCTAGAGGGTATTTTTTGAAAAATGCTTTTTGAAAACCAAAAGGAACAAGGCATAAATCACCGGGATCCCATGATTGTTCCATCATCCCTAGTTCGAAACTTGTAGATGACCATACTACATAAATAAGGCTTCCTTTGACACACACGATGTTCATGGGTCTTGATTTTTGCGTTGTCCCCATTTCTTCCTGTTATCAAACTTTCAATCGGAGCTATGACACCGGAATGGAGAGTAGTGGGTGTTTGAGTCAGAGTGGTTCTTCAAGACTAGCACCTTCTCCGAGCACTCTTTGTTATCCACCAAGTAGTCAGATTCTACCTCTGTAGCTTGTCCATACTCCGACTGCAATTCCTCATTTGGAACAGTATTTTCCATCTCTGCTTCTTCGCAAGTAACCTGTTTCCTTGATCAACAATTCAAAGTACTCATGATTTTCCTTGAATTCGCGGTTGATTTCAATCAAATTTGAGATCAATGCATCGTTTGTTTCAAGCGGTTTTGAGATCAATGTGTCGAGCTTTCCAAAATCAGGCCACATGGACTCTAAGATCTCTTGTACATCAGCCTTGACCGAAGATCGGTGGCTCTGATACCAAATGATAAAAATTAAAATCAAGAACACCTAGAAATGAAATAAGCAATAGATTCAACACCAACCCACATTTTTATTGATTGAATTGGTGTAGAATTACAGGAATTGAGAAGAATACAATGGAAGTGGTGAGTTACAGTAGAGAGAGAGAGAGAGAGAGAAAGGGAAGAAAATTCTGGGATTACAAAACCTGAGTTTTCCCGCCAAACTTCCTAGATAACAACTAAGTAACTTCCCAACTTCTCCCTAGCTTATTGCACCTAACGCCCCTTCAATAAAATCCCCTGCACTAGCAACCCTCTACTCCTAGCAGATAACTTTTTTTGTTGTTTTCTCAATTGTCAAGAATAGGGATTGTTCTTTCTCTATTAATTTGTTTTATTTTTCCTGTCTGAGATAGAAGCATCATATTCCAAGCTTGTTGCCTGAAAGTGAGATCAAGTAGTGTGGTAATGCTTGTGAGTGACTGTTGAAACTTCCAAATTAGATGGGTGTCCTTATCTAATTTCTCGGGTATAGAATTCTCCTCTGTCACTCACATTGCTGGTCTACTTTTGCAGACCTCTTGCTCCTATCTTCACGTTTTCAAGGTTCACTTCACTGAAAAAAGTTTACATATTGGAGGAAAGCAACCGTCTGGCTTGTTTCTTGCGACTATTTCTCTACTTCTCAGAGAGCAGGTTCCATTTTCTGATGCGCAAGTAGCAACGTACGTGAATCCTGATGTTGTACATTTTTATGTCTTTAGGAGTTTGACTCTGTTAAAATCAGCCTTGTTGTCGATAAAGATTTCTAAGGTTGATATTAAGATCCTTTCTTCATATTTCCTTAACCATTATGTAGAAGGTGAAGAATAATATTCCTTGGATACAATAAACTGTGAGTACATAATTGGAGGATCTTAAAGATGCCGTTTATCGTGATGGCTTAAAGATGCCGTTTATCCGTCTTGTGTAAAATCTGTTTTAAAAGTGATGGCTTAAGATTTACCAACTTCCAGTTCCTTGCTGCTGCTTTAGAATTCTTGTGGTTTTCAAGCTGGATATGGCCTGTACAATCCACATGCCCCAATGTGCTCTCATTTCAAGATACAGGTCCAAAGGCTTCCTCAACAAGGACTTGTTAGACTTGTCCCACATCGTTCATCGAAACCACCCAAGCTTGGTTAATAAAATCTAGGGGCTACTCCACTTATTGCCAATTGGTTTTAGGTTGGAATCCTCCAAGAAATCTAACATGGTATTAGAGCTCAGGTTGCAAGTGGTCTTGGGTTCAAGTCTCTCTGAATGTATTTGTTTCCCAATTGCATTCTGTTTCTCCCCTTCGTATTCTGTTTCTTCTGTCAATGAAAATTTGCATCTCCAAGTGCAAGACGGGACTGCACGTGAGGGAGGATGTTAGATTGCTTGATATACATTGTTGGGCCCATCTCCCAGCAGCTTAAGCTTTTGGGAGAGTTGGTAACTTAACATGGTATAAGAGGTAGGTCTTGGGTGGCCTCACCTCTTGTGAGAAAGTCTTTGTCATCTCTGTCGCCCAGCTCCTGGTTTGTCACCTCCACGTGCATCCGGGTTGCACGTGAGGGGGAGTGTTAGACTTGTCCCACATCACTCATCGAAGCCACCCAAGCTTGGTTAATAAAATCTAGAGGCTACTCCACCTATTGCCAATTGGTTTTAGGTTGGAACCCTCCAAGAAATCTAATATGACTAACTCCTCCTTTGGCCGTTTTAGGGAATTGTACTTCTCATAGAATCAAGAAAAATGGGAACCTAGTATTACTGGCATTGTCTGTTCTTTTGGTACATATTGAAAAACTGAGTGACATTATTGAACATGCTGAAGTTCTCGCTTCCATTACATACACTATTTTCTTCTAATCTTGCATTTAGCATCAAACTCATTAGATTGTCTCTGTGCATCATGCAAAAATGTGGGGCTTATATTGTCTGTTCTGTTTTTTGGGGTGACCAGGAGCAATATTGCTTGCGACAGCAAACACTTACTATTTGGACTATCAGATGGATCTTTATATAACATTTCCTGGAAGGGGGAGGTAATGTTTGTGTGTTGGCACTAACAGTTTTTATCAAAATTTTAATGCAATGTAGCACCATATATGCAAAAGTGTATTTCAGCTCTTTGCAGACTAAGTATTCAGCAATATCTTGCTTCTGATTTCATATCAAAGAAAAATCGGCAGCTTCGGCATTTGATTTCAAAACGCATTGTTGTATGTTCAATGCAGTTCTGTGGGGCCTTTCGACTTAACTTCCACTGTCAAGAGGGAAATGAAGCAACTAAATTATTATATTCTCGAGAAAATGGTCTTGCTTCTGAAGGGGTTGATGGAGCTTTCATGCCCAGTCTTTATTCATCTCAAGGGTCTGCAATTGTCCAACTGGAGTTCTCTCTGTCCTTGCGGTTGCTATGTGTGGTATTCTCAGATGGACAACTGGTCGTATGTTCTGTAAGTAAGAAAGGTTTAAAGCAAGCTGGGTCAATTAAAGCTGAAAAGTGGTTGGGGTCTGGTGATGTTGCATGTGCTTCCATAGCTTCGGAGCAGCAAATCCTTGCTGTTGGTACCAGAAGAGGTGTTGTTGAGCTATATGATCTTGTAGAATCAGTATCACTCATTCGTTCTGTATCTTTGTATGACTGGGGGTAAGATTTTTTGCAGTTGCCAATAAAGCTAAGCAATATCTAATATTTATGTTTCTTTAACTATTCAAATTCGTCTATCTGATTAGTCCCCATCTAATATTTTCAAGTTGTTTGATGACTGTTCACTTCCAAATGGTCAAGACTTGAAAATCAATTGGTGCTTTTTACTCTGCAACTATCGTGCACATAGTTACGTAAATCGGGATGCTGATGCTACAAATGGTCCAATGGTAGCAAGGGCTCTCCCTTTCCTTGCCTCTGAAGGGATGAATCATTGGGACTCTTGTCGAATAGCCCATACCTTGTAATTTGAACAATTTCTCTGCTTTCCCCTCTTC
>BPLS01000147.1:1234184-1247917 GCA_019656275.1 Rhododendron kiyosumense | reverse complement strand
AGCCTTGCTTTCATTTTGGTCCTTATATCTTAGTAGAGTGGTTATAACCCTAGTTCTGCTCTTAGGATGCATTATTTGATCTCATGTCATTTTGAAATGGATCTATTTTCTGTGGCTTGCTTTGGTAGTGAGATGGTTTTAGTTTTATTAGACATTTTACTAGCTCTTCATGATATGTTAAAATTTGCCGTTTTGTATCCTGAATGGCAATTATGTGTCCTTGTGGATTTTGCAGATATTCAGTGGAAGATACTGGTCCTGTCAGTTGTATTGCGTGGACTCCTGATAATTCTGCTTTTACAGTAGGGTGGAAGTTACGAGGACTTGCAGTTTGGTCTGTCTCTGGGTGTCGTCTGATGTCTACTATACGTCAAATTGGTCTAAGTTCTGTGTCTTCTCCAGTGGTTAAGCCAAATCAGGATTGCAAATTTGAACCTATGATGGGTGGCACCTCTCTCATGCACTGGGATGAATATGGATATAGGCTTTATGCTGTTGAGGAACGATCATCGGAGCGAATCATTGCATTTTCTTTTGGAAAATGTTGCCTTAATAGAGGAGTTTCAGGCACTACTTATACCCGTCAAGTTATCTATGGTGAAGATCGACTGCTTATTGTGCAGTCTGAAGATACTGATGAGCTGAAGATTTTGCATCTTCACCTTCCAGTTATGTATTTTATTTAATCATCCAGTGTGATTCTTCTCAATCATCCTGTGTGATTCTTCTCATATCTTATTGTACAACATGTATGCTGCTAACGTCGTTTTGTTTGGATTAGGTTTCTTATATATCACAAAACTGGCCAGTTTTGCATGTGGCAGCTAGCAAGGATGGGATGTACTTGGCTGTGGCTGGCCTTCATGGTTTGATATTGTATGATGTACGAATGAAGAAGTGGAGAGTGTTTGGTGATATTACCCAGGAACAGAAGATTCAGTGCAAAGGCTTGTTGTGGCTTGGGAAAATTGTTGTTGTCTGCAACTATATTGATTCTTCCAACATGTGAGCTATATGTACATTTCTGTTTGTTGAATTCCATGGGCTATTTCCACAACCAAAAAAGCAATAAAACAAGCTAAAAAAGAATTCTAGGGGAAAGTAGAAATGGTGTTGGTGACTGAAAATTGATATCATGCTTTTAGTTTCAACAAGCATTAGTATTTGACGTTCATGATACCCTTGCTGGGGTCCAGGCATTTATGGTGATTAACCTGATATTCTTGTTGCATCTAATTTGCTTACTGTACACACAATCCCTATCGTTCATACTTGATGTGAAGAAATAGTGACAAAAGTTCTGCAATAGAAACATAGTATTTAGACCTGGCAAAAACATTGATTGGACAGCAATTCGATTTGCCGTTGGCTGGTCAATTAGTGGCTGGGCTTGGATATGAAGAACATAGCGATGGCGATTTCACATTACCATCATCCATGCTTGCATGAATAGATGACAGGTGTTATAGTGATGTGATGTCAAAGGTCCTTTTTTTTTGTCACCTAGTAATCTTAAGAAATATTACTTGACCCTTAGAAAGAATGTTAGAAAGATAATCAGAATCAAGCTGGTCTCAAATCTATGTTTCTTGGAGGTTGGCTTGTGGCAGAGCAGACCATTGAATTTTTGATGGAAGTTGATCATTCATAACTATTCAAGTGTTAGATTCAGATGCTTATTATGAAAGATCTACTCAAATTTTTTTTTTTTTTTTTTTTCAACTTTTTGGAAATCAAGTGCATTCTGCATTGGTGCCTCGGATTAGGTGTAAATGACCCACACTATAGAGTGGCCTTGGATGATTAATTTATGCTTATTGAACCATTTAATTCTTATGGGCAAATATTCTGTTTTTCTACCATGTTCTCTCAAATTTCTTGTTTAAGATTCACGGAATGCATTAGTAACCTTATACATCTTTAGCTTAGCCAACTTTATTTCATCTTTGGAATGGTAGTTGTTATTGACTGGCTATCCACACCAGAACCTATGTAAGCTGTTGCTGAAGGTGCACTTAGAATTAGCAATATTGTGCCATTCCTTGTCTGAAGATAATTGGCTTTAATGCTCGTATTGAATGGTTTTCAGGTATGAATTGCTTTTCTACCCTAGATATCACCTAGACCAGAGCTCATTACTTTGTAAGAAACCACTGCTTGCGAAGCCAATGGTGATGGATGTGTATCAAGATTATCTGCTCGTTACTTATCGCCCGTTTGATGTCCACATATTACATGTGAAGATATCTGGTGAATTGACACCTTCTAGTACTCCGGATTTGCAGGTAAAGGAACATTTCTGTGCTCTCTACTTCTCATTTACCTTGATTGGAAAAAACTGAATTTTCTTGTCGATGCTGTTGGGTTGTAACTTTTATGTTGCACATAGAATGAGATTTTTGGTGATTATTCATCATTCTTCACGCGTTTTTAAGTGATATGATGACAAACAGCTTTCTACAGTACGGGAGCTCTCTATCATGACTGCAAAGAGCCATCCTGCTGCAATGCGATTTATCCCTGATCAGCTTTCAAGAGAGCATGCTTCAAAAAATCTTATCTCAACTTCTTCTGATATGTTAGGAAAAGAGCCTGTGAGGTATGCACTTGTGGTAAAAAATGTTATATACAATAGAAATTTGCACTACAGATTCACAAACTATGAAACTGCTGATTTTTTTGTTTTATTTCTTTAGGTGTTTGATATTGAGGGTGAATGGGGAACTTTCATTGCTTGATTTGGATGATGGGCGGGAAAGAGAGCTGACTGACTCTGTTGAATTGTTTTGGGTGACCTGTGGTCAATCAGAGGAGAAGACAAACTTGATTGAAGAGGTTTCCTGGTTAGATTATGGCCACAGAGGGATGCAGGTAAAATTCGCTTTGGCAAATGCATTTTCGTTTCAAGTGCTCTCTTTGTTCTACCTATCTGATTCATCATTGCAGGTTTGGTATCCGTCTCCAGGTGTTGACCCTTTCAAACAGGAAGATTTCTTGCAGGTACATGCAGATTGTTGTTTATGCTGTTTAGCTCTTTCGCTGACTTTTATATTGATGATTATTATGTTGTCAGGTGGACTTGGTTAGACTATTAAATACCATGAAGTCGATGGTTTAGTATTTGTGGACTTGTATTCCTGATCTGATTATCTAGGTCAGGTATTCTGAGACAATGGAGTAACTTGATATTAATTTTCAGTTAGACCCTGAATTGGAATTTGACCGTGAGGTATACCCACTTGGTCTTCTTCCAAATGCCGGAGTCGTCGTTGGTGTTTCCCAGAGGATGTCGTTTTCAGCTTGCACAGAGTTCCCCTGTTTTGAGCCATCTCCACAAGCTCAAACTATATTGCATTGCCTACTCAGACACCTTCTTCAGGTACCACTTGTACCCATTAGCTCGTACTAGACCATGAGCAAGTTGTCATCTCTTCATACTTTTATAAGAGATCTAACTGAAAGCGCTGTCTTTCCTATAAACTTGGTCAGTATTGCACCAGATTCTTGTGTTGTTTTATTGTTAGGGTGTTCAGTTGTTTCATAAGTTTGTTGTGACAGCATGATGAGATCACTCTATTTGTTCTGTTTATATTTCTTTCTTCTAAAGAATTCCCACTTATGTTTCTTATTTATGTTCGCTAGAGGGACAAGAGTGAGGAAGCTCTGCGTTTGGCAGTACTATCAGCTGAGAAGCCTCATTTTTCTCATTGCCTGGAGTGGCTTCTTTTTACAGTATTCGATGCAGAGATTTCCAGGTAACTCTACTTGATCAATGGTCCAATTCCGAGCTCTGTGACTTGGTTCAAGTTTTTTTTTTTTTAGACTACGTATTTCAAGATTTAGTCAAGGAAATGGCTTTGGGGCTGGTATGTTGTAGATGGAGTTACTTCACTATGATCTGCTCTTGTAGTTTTCCCCCTTGGGGAAACCCTATTTACTGAAATGGTTTCCCCCAAAACTCTGAGTTTCCTTCACTTACCTTGGACACAAATGTTTCGTACTTGCTGTATTTTAAATCATCTGGTATAGGGAAAACATGATCCATTTTGCTGTGATTGGGATGGGGTTATAGCGCTTGAGATACTGGGTGGGTAGGGAGGGAGTGCTTGGCTTTGGAGCTCTACCACAATTTTCTAAGGATTATCTTTTCCGGAATGTTGTGACTATAATCTACATGATCATGTTTCAGTGTTTGATTGATTCTGACTGCTGTCTTACAGGCAGAGTGCAAATAAAAACCAAACCTCACTCCCCATGCGTGCTGCTAAGTTCTCTCTTTTGGAGAAGACCTGCGGTTTAATTAAAAACTTTCCGGAGTATTTTGATGTGGTTGTTAGCGTTGCAAGAAAAACTGATGGCCGACATTGGGCAGATTTATTTTCTGCTGCCGGAAGATCAACAGAGTATGTCATTTCTCTTCTTTTATCTTTGATTTCATGTATTTTGTAGTGTATTGCTGGCGGTTTCCCAGAGCCATGAATAACATGGATAAAGACTTCAGATTTTCCGAACATGAAATGCAGAATTACATGGACCCTGATACAAGGGTTCCATTTACTAGTTAAGACCAAGTGATTAAAACCATCTCCACTTCCAAGTAATTGGCTCATAGTGGAAGCATGGGAAAATCTTGTATTCTTGCATCATGATTGGGGTACTGTAATTTGAAGGGCAATTTTGCAAATCTTTCTATAAGCTTGTTTCCTTTCATTTACTTTTAAGAGATTCGTAACTTATTTAACGGATAAGTGGGAAATAAGTATGTTTGGACTATGTTATGTACATTTTTGTGTGGAAAATAGGGAAACCACAGGAGGCATTTTTCACTCCAATGATAAAAGTTACCAAGTATTGATATACCGGCTAAGTTTGAGGGCAACCAGTTTGTGCATATAATTAGGTCTGGACCACCTTCCTAGGAGTTGATTGGTGTGTTTGTGGAAAGTAGAAAGTACTCTCCATGGGTTTGGTAGAGCGCCTACAGCCTCTTATCTATTCTGGAGGAATATGTATACGGTTATAAGTTGTACACACCAATTGAGTTAAACTAATGCTCATAATTATGGTGGAGTCCAACTCTTCCAAACGCCAGAACATCAAGTCTACATGATACAATCTGTCCGTTGGGCCTGCTGAAGGCAATTAAGTTCAAGTTCCAAAGGGTTATCTCCATGTATCATTCTCTTGATTCTTGGATGACTTCCTACTTTATATAGGCTTCCGGAAATAAATCAAGTACTCGTGGTAACACTTGACACGTGGACTAAGGTTATAGGATGTGTCCCATACTTCCCATGAGATACTTGTTATGTAACAGTACTAGACACCGTCACTAAAAAATGTTAATTTTGTTGCATAACATCGATGAAATAATTCAAGTTTTTTCTCAATACTCTATATTTATGAAGCACCATTTTACTTCAGAATAGAAGAGAATGTAAATTATTATCCTTTTTGCGAGTCCACTAACCCTAGTATGCTGTTAGCATATTTGCAATTTGATTTGCTGGCATACAAAAAAAATCCATGAAGATTGTGGAAATGATATCTTTTTCTGTACTCCTATTCAAGTCAATAGTTACTTGACCCACATATCACCCAAACCAACAGCACTAGATATCTTTGGTTAGGGCTTTAATGAAGCGTGAATGGATAATTTTCAGTCTGTTTTTCGATAGGGCTCTCTCTCTCTCTCTCTCTCTCTCTCTCTCTCTCTCTCTGCTAGGAAAAAGGGAATGTTCGAAAGGATTTTAGACCGGTATTGGGGAACACAACTGAGTTTTGCAAAACGTATATAAGTAGCTCTTACACAACAAAAACGTCTGCGGTGTGGCGTTACAGAATCTTTAGTTTTTTGCTATTGGACCTCTGCTGGCCTATAGTTAAGCTGGCGTAAGTGATTCATTGTTATGGAAGACATTCTTTGAAGGGTAAAAGCTCGCTTCGAAGTGTGAGAACATAGCTTAAGTTTTATTATTTGATGGCCACCCTCTGCGCAATTAATGCCGAAGCTTAGGTTTGTATTCATTGTTCAGTTTATGGGGCAGAGCTGGGGCATAATTCTTGTTAGCTGCTCAGGACTTTGTTCGTGGATTTTCTCTCTTTTGGGTGGGTAGTATTGTGTAGTCAGTTACCATAAAAGATTTGGGCTTTATCTCTGTTACCAACTCCAACCATGAAATTGAATTCAACTTGCAGTCTTCCACCATAACTGATAATATTTATTTGCTGTACCAAATTCTTAAATTTTTTCTAGGTTGTTTGAGGAGTGCTTCCAGCGAAGGTGGTACCGGACAGCGGCGTGCTATATACTTGTCAGTACTAAAATCATCTCCATTTTTGTTATGTGTAAACTTCGGGGTTTGAGGAATTTACCTGATGTACTAACTTAGGAAGTTCCAAATACTTGTACAATTGCATCATTTTGTCTGTTGGAAAAAAAACCGTAGTTGTAGACTTCTTCAGTATAGTGATACTGTGTTTACAATATCACACCTCAGAAATGTTCTTCCTACAATTTACTTCATGAGAAACTGGTATACCGCAAAACTCTTGTATGATGGAAGAAGTTCCAGCTGTTCATCTATCTACAGAAGCCCATTCTTTTATGCTTAATTATATAACTTTTGATGCCAGGTGATTGCTAAACTTGAGGGTCCTGCTGTTAGCCAATACTGTGCTTTACGTTTATTGCAGGTATTCACTGTCTACAGTTGCCGCACTAGGTTCCATTTTCCCTTTTCCTTGGCCGTTAAGTTATTCTACTGTCATAGACCTGATAGCGAGTTTCTAAATTCTGTAGGCAACACTGGATGAATCTTTATATGAACTTGCTGGAGAGCTGGTATGATTCATATGTACTCCAATTTTTATGGTTAATTTTCAAAGACGGTTATTGCTTTGACTTTTCCCTTCCAACATTGACCTTCCTCCATTTTCAGGTGAGGTTTCTGCTCAGATCTGGAAGGGAGTATGAACCTTCAAGTGCGGATTCAGAGAGACTATCACCCAGATTCTTGGGATATTTTATTTTGCCTTCTAGTTACAGGAGGCAATCTTTTGACTCCAAAAGGTAATACTCTCCTCCACTAACTAGTTACCATGTCAGGAATCCTATCGAAGGTTACTAAATTTAATTACTTCATTTTCTGGCAGCAGTCCATCATTCAAAGAGCAGAATGCACATGTTGCTTCTGTTAAGAACATCCTAGAAAGCCATGCCAGCTATTTAATGTCGGGAAAAGAACTTTCCAAGCTTGTTGCTTTTGTGAAAGGCACTCAATTTGATCTAGTGGTGGGGAAGCTTTTGTATTCTGTTTATTGTGAATGTATCTGCTTCTATTTCGTGATCTTATTTCATCTGCTTATAATCTTATTACAGGAATATCTCCAAAGGGAAAGGTATGGAAGTGCTCGCTTGGAGAATTTTGCTTCAGGGCTTGAATTGATTGGGCAAAAGGTAATCCAGAATTGTTTTTTCATATGTCAGATATTCTTGGGGCACGTTTGAAAATGTTCTTGTTTAGGGTTGGTTGGTTAGGGAGCATGTGGACTTCCACATGTTTTATCTGGCCTTAATATGATATTCGCTGCAACCGCTAGTACCAGAAATGGAACTCCATCTAGTATCCCATACGGGAAATGGCCTAATACCATGGGGAGTGGTGTTAGGTTAGGTCGGCGCTCTTCATCCAATGACTGAAAATAATTCTCTTCCCTTTAACCTGTTCTTCATCCCACTCTTTTAATACAGTATAATACTCAAGCCATATGTATAATCTCATTGCTCCTCCGGTGGACCCCTCATGTCCACTCTATCCACATATAGCTCTTTTCGAATCCTCCCTAAAGCTAATTGGCAATCAAGAATGCACTTGATTTAATTCGGCTGCTCTATGTCTCTGCAGGGCAGGTAGACATAGATCTTAGTATCTTCGGATGCTAGTTCTTCTAAAAAGCGACATCTAAAAGAAAATTTTTGGTTTCTGGAAACTCACAAGTTGCTTTAACCATACAGTTTGATCGTTTTAGTTAGATATATCCACGCCTCAAGATGGAGGCATGAGTGTGAATCTTCCTCCAAAAAAGCAAGAAAGAAGAAGAAAGGAATAAGGAAAAACAAACGTGCTCAGAGGAAATGCCTGACTATCAACAATTAAAAAAGTTTGAAACTTTGTATCACTTTTTGTGGGTAAATTCAAGACTATACTACTTGGTAAAATTTTATAAATAAAATGTTACCAAGTTCTGGAAAATGTTGATTAGTGAACGTGAGCACTCTACCTTTAGGCTTTTAGACGCATTTCATAATTCATAGATGATCTTTCAAATGTTTAGGGATGAAAAGTTCGTTTATACTTGTGGGGTATTGCATTTCCTGACAATTGAGTTGTTTCTAACATGTTTCCAGCTTCAAATGGGTACACTACAGAGCCGCTTGGATGCAGAATTCCTTTTGGCTCATATGTGTTCTGTCAAGTTCAAAGAGTGGATAGTTGTCCTGGCCACTCTTTTGCGGCGTTCGGAGGTATAATTTGCATAGGTCACAATGACATTGTCCCCTTACTTGGGTTCAATATTGAACATTTCACTCGTGTGATGTGTTACAGGTTCTTTTTGATTTATTCCGGCATGATATGCGGCTGTGGAAAGCATATAATGTCACTCTTCAGGTCTTTGTCTCTTAAAGATTGATTAGAGGTTACAGTGACTATCCATTAACTTGCCTCACTTTTTATTTCTTGTTGTACCACCTACCTTTCAGTCGCATCAGGCATTTGCTGAGTATCGTGATTTACTTGAAGCCTTGGAAGAAAAACTTTCTTCTGGCGAAACGACTTAGCTCTTCTCAACAAGACATGTCCTCGCGGATTTAAAAAGATTCTACAGGAATAATTTTTGGAAGGGATGGTGATTCATTTTGTTCTTCTGAGCACGGTCTGTTTGGGTATTATGCAACTGGTGCGTCGGAGAAGTGCTCTTTGTAGATAAGGCAGTTGAAATTCCAAGTTGGAGGCCCACTCATTGTTTCCATTTAGTAGTGGTTTCTCTAACCTGTATTATTTTTCCCTCCATGTAGCCATGAAGGCAGAACGAATAATATTGTGGATATATGGTTTTGCAGTTGTACGCAGGCTGGGCCCAGGATCTTGTTCGTTTGTACACAATTTTATGCAATAGCTGCAACGGAAATGCGTGTATTCTCTCTCTCTCTCTCTCTCTCTCTCTGGACAATCCTCAAGCAGCTTTTCTCTTCCTATTTGCGCTCCTATGTATATGAACATCGGTCATATTTTCAAGTGAGAAATGCCATTTCTTTTTGTTAAAACTCAGATTCAGACCATGACTGTTCGGAAACAGTTGTCAGAATGGAGGTCGAAGCTCACATAATCCTATATCCCGAATTGAGAATGTTCGGAAGTTGGAAACCGAAGAAGCCTATGGGGTTTGGGTTTGCCTATGTGTAGCCTGTTGGTGGCCGAACGGAAAAGGGAAACGAGTTTCCTTGACGAAAATTGTTTGTGGAGATACTGTTAAAACGAATAGAATTTGGAAAAATGAGAGCTTCTCGGTCTTTTGGGTTTCCTTTGCTCTAAATGAAAGCATTTCTTTTACAAAAAAGAAAAAAAAAAAACAAAAAAACTGCTCTACTCACCATCAAAATCTCAAAATCAGTGACAAAAAAAAGTTTAAGAAAAACAATTGTGTACGCGATAAAATTTTTTATCTTGACCAGAGATTGATAGGGATCAGAACACAAATTATCTAATTAACTTGATTTTTTAAATGACCACTCTAACAATTATTTTAAAATATGAACGGCTCGAATTACTATTTTTTAAAGTTTCTCACATCTTTCGAACAGGCTTATGAAGACAGGAGCTTTTAACTACTATATTCCAGATAATGCAGAAAGAATTCAAGATGGTGTAATGGATGGTTAAGGTGTAAGAAGGTCTTTAGTATTGTTATATGTCATGTTTTGTCTATGTGATGCAGATTAGATTTTAGAAAAATAGTAATTTCTTAGTATTTTATTTTACAGTTTTAGTTTTAGTATTTTGATAAAAATCTTATAATTTAGGACTGTTAACATAGAATTATTTAGTTTCTTAATTTAGGTTGAGTCAATATTCTATTTTATATTTTCTTGTTTTACAAGAATTAGGGTTGCTTCGTAATATTTTTATTCGTTTTTAATTCTATGGTGGCTATTACTATATAATAAGATTGTAGCCATTAGGCCTAGGGAGCTGTTTTATGAATTATTAATGAAAATTGAGAATTTTTCTCATTATTGTGTGTTCGTAGAGGGAGTACCTCTAGTTCATACTTATTCGTGATTGTCCTTGCTGCGTGTTCTTCTATTTCGATACGCCTCCCTACATCACTATGCCATGTTTTAGAATTTCCTTCCCTTTTTAGTTTTCAAAATTGTAGAATCCAAGAATCTGTTATTTAGAATTTTTGGTGAACTCCCCAAACTGATTTTACAAAGCTAGAATCTTAGAATCTGCAAAAACATTGTTTGTAAACACTCACTATGTGTTGGTTGAGTTTGGTAGGTAGATAGTTGATGTTGTGTGCATAATTAGTTGTGTCAATTCTCCTACTTAATGTGGCTTAATTTGATGATGAATCTTGATGTTTCTGTAAGTTAACACTAGACCTGACATATGAGGATTTCGCACTTTATTTGTGTGTGTTGATTTTACAGTTGGAATGTGCAATGCTTGTAATGAAATCCTATGGAGATCATAGGTTGGTTGTGCTTCAACTGCATCTCTGTAATACCCTAAACGAAGATCTAGTTATAGATAATAGTAAGAAATGGATATTTAGTATAAGAGTGAATCAAAATGAGGAAGATTAAGGGAATACAACCACCCTATAGGGTTTGTTTTGTATGTCAACTCTTTCTTACAAAAAGAACCATGGTAGTTGCAATAAAAGCAACTTACATAATACTGTAGGTTTTCATGCATTATAGAAATCATGAATGAATCAGAATGATACACGATTCAATTCGATTTTTGATTTGACAACCTTTGCTCACATGTAATTGCTTTTCGTAGAGAACATTGAAATAAATGTGGTAAGTGTCACAGAGGTCGAACCATACCGCGTTGGGCAAAGCTTGTCTGATCAAGCATTTTTGCGCCTGTTCTTTGTGGACCAAGACAATAAAAACCTAGTCTTCGAGAGGTGGACGTCAACCCTCGAAGACTAGTTAGAGGAGGGGCCGATTTATCGAACGTACAGACCTCAAGGCTTCTGGCAGTCACGGTGGAGCGTCACACAATGCATCCGAAACTGCATACGGTACATTCAAATTTCTTGTCTTAACTTCAACATAAATTCTGGCATAGTGATTCTTGCAGCTTTTCCTATTTATGATCCCAATGTTCCACACTGTCCAAGAAGCCAAGAAACCAAAAACCCAAAAAAGAGTGAAAAAACATTTGCGAATGGGAAAAGACTTCATCTTGGCTTGGTTGGTAGAGAAACCAGCTGATCAACCATATGAACTATTTTCCTCAAAATAGATGGCCCGAACCAAGAATGCGATGCTTGAGAGCGAACCACCCTTCCATACCTAGCAAATCCATGAACGAATTAAAACTCACCCTTACCCTGGCCAATCTTTCAAACCCTAGCCAATCTTTCAACCCTAGCCATATCGGAAAAGAAGAATAAAGCTTATATTTCCCTTGTGTGCATTAGTCCACAATCTCCAAATGAGCCATTCATTCCAATTTATACCAATATACCTAATCAATAGACGACTAGGATCGTTTTCATCCAAGAGCTAATATTTTCCTTCTATAACCTTCTTGGAGAGTATCTCTCATCTTCATGCATGCTATTTGCATGCCTCCACAATATCTTAAATTTTTTTGGACGAGTTCAGTATATAGTGGAGTCTTCCACACCCTTTTAGTTTGGAATTCTCTAGAACTCTTCAAAAAGTTGAGGCTTTTTTGTTAAGCAAAGCATACTACACAACATTTGTTGTTGCTTTTAGTTTGAATTTTATTACAAAATTAAAATTAAAATGT
The DNA here is from genome assembly GCA_019656275.1 of Rhododendron kiyosumense. Lineage (NCBI taxonomy): Eukaryota > Viridiplantae > Streptophyta > Magnoliopsida > Ericales > Ericaceae > Rhododendron > Rhododendron kiyosumense. Next base: position 1,235,858 of record BPLS01000147.1, on the reverse strand, counting down.
AACCCAGTTATAGTTCTTTATAATTAGCACGATCCGATTAAAAAAAATACATTCTAGCTCATTGCATTTTTTTTGAAGCAAATAACATTACAAGAAAATTGTTCTATATTGACATGCAAAAATTATCCTAAAGTATATTAGTGACCAAAAAATTGTTGTCACAAAGATGGCATTAAAAGAATTGTGAATTTTCACGAATGTGTCACTAAAGCTAACATTAATACTTGTTAGCTTTAATGACAAAGATAAAGTTGTCAATATAATTTTAGTTATAGAGACAATAAATGCATGTTGTTAAACCAACAAACCAACTCCATCATGTGTGCTACATTTTCGTGAAAATATAAATATATAGAAAAAAGTGGGCAAGAATTTTTTTTGGGGTTGCCCAAGCCTATGGGTTTGCTGGACTTACTCTTGACCAGCCCCGTTTATGAGATGAACAATTGGAATCACGATTGTACACTTGAAATTCGGAAAGTTCAGCAAAACGCAATTTATCTTCTACATTATCATTAGTTACCTTATCATCATTTATCATTTTATCATGTACTCTCTCTCTCTCTCTCACACACACACACACACACACACACACACACACACCAGCACACATGATCAGCAGGCACTACGATCGTCGAAGGTTTTGATCTCTTACATGGTATGCTCTTAAATTACAACCCAAATAGTATTAGCATCTCAATATTACAGTACAACTTCCCAGAATCCCATTTATTTGTTTCTATATAGTTAAGACGAAGTAGAAAATTCCTTACTACATTTTGCAACCGTATATATACACGAAAGTTGGAAGTATTGAATGAGGGGGGGGAAAAAAAAAAAAAAGCAACTTGCAAATAGTAGAGTGGCTCTAGTTCAAGGTGCTCTTTTCAAGTCCCATTTTTTGAATGGAGGAGTACTGAATCACCAGTTACAACTAAGGGACTCGAAGTGTAAGTTCTCAGCCAAACTAGATGAACAAGCGGCAGCAACTTCATGTCTCATCTTCTTTGGCCCCCATACAAGGACTCCAACGCTTGGTTCCTTGCACTCCAGCAAAATTCCTGCAAGAGCAAATCAGTTGACGTCTTTAGAATTTATGGAAATCGTACAAGAAAATGAAAAAAAAACAAAGAGGAGAAAATCTTTTGTAGTGATGAAAAAAGCACAGAAAAATTTCGCAACTCTAGAATGCGGTGTGATAGGACTATGCTCATCCTGGTTGGATGAGAGCCTAATTCGAGGAGAACGTCGTGCTGTCAGTGCAACATTCTCGACAAATATGTTGACAACATTGTGAATTTGTGCGAGTTGTATCGGTTGTTGTCTTGAATAAGACGATCAGATTGAAGCAAAGATTCACTTACTTTTTAGCTCAGGCCTTCCACCATAGTTCACCTTGGTGAAAGACTGGTGGGGCAAGCTTTCCAACTCTCTATCATTCCCCAACCATGTGTCTGGAGAGACTTCAGGTGTTGCTTTTTCTACATTTTGAATTTGTTCAGCTTCCATTGATTTTCTTCTCTTGTTCACCAGAAAACCTATGCTGGCTGCTACGACAATGGAGATGCATACGAGCGACATATTTAGCATGGCTTGTAGCGTGTGAGAGAATATCTTGCTAGTGTCATGATCGATGGGGAAGATGTAGTATCGGGTAAGGATCCCCATGAAGAG
>BPLS01000147.1:1223278-1234174 GCA_019656275.1 Rhododendron kiyosumense | reverse complement strand
TCTCTCTCTCTCTCTCTCTCTCTCTCTCTCTCTCAAGTTCCAAGTGCTTTTGTGTCATTGTGAGACCTACTTATAGTGTGGGGTTTGTCCGTTTGTGTCATTTTCCCGTGTACGATACTACGAAGTTTCCTACACCAGAAATTGTTAAATCGACCCAGAAAAGTCGATTTATGCTGGATTGATTCTGATCTAGTTTATTTGTCTAGATTAATAAATTATTGAGTTGCAATAATAATTCAACGTTCGTGTGCTCACGTGGTATTTCCAACCATTTACATAGTTCAAGAATTTGTGCAAGTTTACTATACCATAAATTGTCAAATCAACAAGATTACAAACACTATTTGACCCTGAAAAGTGGATTTATGCTAGACTGATTTTAACTTGTCTATTTGTGTAGATTAATAAAACATTTAGTTGCGTTATAGATCCCCAAAAAAGTGCATCCTTTTTCGGATTGAAATTTTTGCGGTTCAAATAAAATATCTGTCAGATATGAAATGTCGCAAAAATTTTGTGGCACAATCCAAGATTTGTGGCACAAGTGTTGAGGTCATAATTTTAAGTCCAGATTTCCCACTACACCCTCTCGTTCTTTCTGTTTTGGTGAAGCCAAGAATAGAAGTCGAAAGGGGCCAACAATAAAAAATATTTTGGTACAATGATTTTTGAAGATTATATTTAGTCATTTGAGGTTTTATGGGATGATTGATAACTTGAATAATTGAACATAATATATCACATGTGGATAAAGATGTGGGCGGGTTTGTACGTAATTATGTGATTATAACAGTATACGAAACGGAACGACGACATTAATTGTCTTTTTCGAAACCTAGTAAAATATAATTTCTTCTCCTTGTCAACTACACCAATTCATGGAAACAAACAGCCACCGGGATTCAGGAACGCTGGGTCCCCCTAATTCGATTCCGGTTGATTTTGTTAAAAGCTTATTTAAGATCGACTCATTACGCAACAAAATATATAATTTAATAGATTCTAAGGTTTTTGAAGTTTTTCAGTTTGTTCGGAACTTTGCTCGAAAAGATATTTCAATCGATGAGAAATCAACGTTACCCGGATTAGTGAAACATCAATAAATTCGCATGAAAAAAATAATTTTCTAAACTATTTTCGAAAAAGAAAGTAATTTTCTTGAACCATATGCAATTAAAGGATTTTTTTAGAAGTTTAACCTCAATGCATACACTAGCAACACTCACTCTTAAACCCCGCGCGTCAATTAATTCGATAGATTCTAAAGTAGCTGTCCTGGCAAAAAAAAAATACCAGATTTCAAAATTCATTTTTCAAAGAAGATTTTGATTGTTGGGCTAGAGGAATGATCCAAGAAAAATAAGCTTGTAATTTTTCGTAGCTATTTCGATTTAAGACTTGGTGTTTTCATATGGTGGAAATGGAGGAGAAGCAAAAAAGAAACTCTTTCATGTTCGTTTTCTTAGTAAGCAACCAAAAAAACAATTTCATGATCAAAAAAACAAAAAATCAATTTTAAGCCAAAAAATTCCTGTACATTTTTACTATTCTCCATATCCAAAAATCCATGATCGAACAAACATCGCATTATAGTTCCGGTATAAGTCTCTATAACGCGATTTTCCTCGTAAAAATGAAGTGAAAATAAACTTCGTTTTTCGTTACGTACAGGGAAATATTCTCATCAGCATGCATGTAGCATGGGCATGGGAGGCAGGGAAATTAACAAGAAAGATACGATACATATATAATCAGTGCTTATTATTGGATGATTTCACTTTCTCCACAATCGCCCACGTCGATTCGAAGTGTCCCAGTCTTCTTTGATGGCAAGATCCTGCAGCAATTTCTTCTACGAGCCTACATTAACACGAGATTAAAAAACTCCATTACCGCGTGACAAAATGTACTAGTGTCGGACACCGGTCATCATGCGTTCTTATAGATGTGTTCCGACGTTACGTATATTTGTCGTTGATATGTATCATTTTTGAATTTCAAAATCGTCAACCTTCGTAGCTAATTACGTGGCAAAAGAGTTTGTACAATTGTGTGTGAATATAACAAAAACGAAATTGATCGAGTTACCTTGTCCCACAAATAAGGATCAGGCTTTTTGTAGACCACCACTCTGTGAATCCCAAAAGGGCCAGCGTTCTTCTGCTTGCATTCTACGCCGAGGGCCCGTGACTTAACGTACTCGCTCGCAGTCTGATTAGTGGACGGGTTGAACACAGCATTGGACAACATGTACAGGTTAGGCCTCTGGCAAGGATTCCTGATAAATGGCCGAGTATTGAAGGCAAATCCAGTGTTCGGATCCGAGCTCATGTGCCAATTGATGAATGTCCTTTGGGGCTTTTCCATTTCGCGGGCCGAGATTTTGGACCGGAATATTTGGACCGCGTAGCCCCACGAGACCGACACGGTCCATCCTTTGGACTTGTTGTAGCAAATAGACTGTTGCATGAGCCCAGCCGAGTCGAGCTTCATCGGAACCTTGAGTTGCTGTAGGGCTTGAACACGGTTGACGTAGGGAAATATGGGATCAACCACGTCGAGGTGGTGGAGTGAGACTAGGGGTGCGATCGGGTGGGCCGTGAGAAGCCCAAGTAGGTTTCCGTACACGTCGAACTGCTTAATGTTTATTTGAAAAATAGATAATTAAAACAACTTCTAGTTAGCTAGAGAGATAAGCGATGATAATTAATGGATTCTATTTAGCAATGGGCTTCTAGGGAAGAATCCTGCACGTTCTTGCGGGCGGTGCAGACTTCTAATCTCAAAGATCCGATGACTAATTTAGAAGTCCGCATGCAAATAGCATGCGGGATCCCTTACTAGAAATTCTCTGTTCTATCTAAATTTTCAACTAAGCTATTGAAGTCAATCAACTTGGGCACAAACTTAACATTTTTTTCAACTTTGGAACCATTTTTCGTTAGAAAATCGTACTAATCATTTCGTCTAGTCGAATCGTACAAAAATTATCATGACAATAAAATAAGACTCACTCAAAAACAATACAAAAATTTTATGCAAAAGAATTGAAATGAAATAATTTGATAATGACTTCCGCAGTTATGGAAACTTTTTTTTGAACTGAAAAAACAAAACTCTAATAATTCCAATCATTGGTAAGTAAAATTACCCTCTTGACCTTCATTAAAAAAAAATTTCCAATCATTGAATGTCAGTAAAACTCTAAAATAAAACTCACCTTTTCTTTCTTTCATTTTTTCTTTAAAAAATATAGTTATTAATTACTTGCTACAGAAACGCCAAATGGCCCGTAAATAGGTTACCTTTTTTCCTCCAGAGAATCTTATCTTGTGAGATTATTGTAACCCATCAGATTTCAAATACTTAAATAGTTAAGTCCCATAAGGAGTAACTCCTTCATTTGGAAAATTAGTGTAATCCTTCAAATTTAAAATAATTAAGAGAAGTATCCTATAAAGGAGTTATAAAACTCTCAACTAACTCCAATTCACACTTCTGAAAAAATAGGGGAAAAATACCTTTAAGAGGGGACGATAAATATTTAAAAAAAAAAACAAATACCCAACTGAAAACAAAATAACAAAAAGAAACACTTACATTAAGTTGGTAGAGAGGAGCTCAACAAATCCTTAGTATTTGATTTTGTGTGTTGTAGTTCTGTTGCATTTTCATGCATCGGAACCCTTGAGAATTTTCGGTGCATTATCAGAAGATGACTGATAATGTACCGAAATACTTGTACACACGAAATATTGGATACGGAGAATTTGCAGGGAGTAGAGAGAGATAAGAAGAGAGAGAAACCTGGTGGAATCCAACTTCCTTGGTGAGAGGGACTCCAAGCTCAGCCATACAAGCTTGAATCCGATCATCTGAGCCATACAGCCCAGGATACCTCTGTATGCACCCATCTTGCATTTTCACAAGAGCTTTAGCCAATGAGTAACTAATGGCAAATCCTCCACCCCCATAAGCCATATTATACGAGAAATGAATATTTTGTATATGACTCTCCGAAGGACTACCGATATAGTAAAATTGGTTATGGTCATATTTTCCCAAAACCCTAACCAAATTTTCAGCAACAAAAAATGTATCGTCGTCTCCCATCACGATCCACCTCGCATCTTGTAACCCTAGTCTCACTGTCTCTGATACGATCCGCGATATTCGTATAGCCGACCGACTACCCTTTGAATTTGTGTACTTGAAATTTTTAGTACTACCTGCAGGGAGAGCCACTGTTCTTATTCAATAGGTTCCAAATTCTTTTTAAATTAAAATGAAAAAAAAAAAAGCAAACATATTTATTTTTCTCAAGAGGAAATTGTGAGCACAATGGTTTTTACCTGATATCTTCAATGGTGGAAGGGTATTTTGGTCATCGGAATTGTTTTTGACCGGTTTATCTAGCCAAACAAAACCTCTCATTTCTTTGGGTTTCCACCACAACTTGATGTAGCTTCTCCTCCGGTGCCATAGATTTGAAGAAGCTGCGATGCCAAACACAATGTGATGGAGCTGTGTCTTTTCTAGGGTTTTAGGGTTTTGGTTAAGTGCGCCGTCTTTCTGGATTGGAGGTGATATGATGAACTGACGAGAGAGAATACTAGGGTTTTGATTGTAAAGGTTTAAAGGAGATATGAGTAGGACTGAGTAGAAAAAGTAGGCAAGGGTGACGAAGAGGAGAAACCAGGTGCTATACTTTGGTAGGGTTTTTGTACAGGAATGATGATTTCTCATTCCCTGATCACAAAGGAGAGATTCTGGCTCCTTTGTGTCGCTTTTCATGGTGCTTTTGGTTTGGATTTTATCACAAATACATGGGTCCTAAGTATTAGGGAAGAGAGAGATCGAGATACATGGGTCCTAAGTATTAGGGAAGAGAGAGATCGAGAGATAGAGTAAAATGATGAGTTTTGCTGATTATATATCTTCTTATGATTATCTCATCAATCTACTCTTGCTATTGTTCCAATTTTGTCGGATTTGTAAAAAAAACAGGCTGTATTTGGGTTACAATAAATTTATGATAAAGAATAAATAGGAAAAAAAAAACAGGTTGTGTTGGGTCTTTAGTGTTTTCGGATCGTTCTTTCTCTGGTTTTTAGTTTTTAGTTGGCATCTGGTCTTCTTTAAGTCTTGGGTGGCTTCTTGCCGGTGTGTCATTAATCATTTTAATCTTTGTAATCCTTTATAAAAATTAATAAATTCTTTTGCTTAGCAAACAAAATGATAAATGTAAATAAATAGGAAGTAAAGAGGCCGAATTATTTCCGTGAAATCTCTATATTTTTCTGTTTTCTCTCGATAAATCTGAATACAAATTCTTAGTCGAAACACCATTTTGGTTTTTTATATATGGTTTCCGTTCTTCAATAAGTACAAAAGTTTTAATGGCTCAATCATATATGATGATTGATGATTAGTTGTCTTCTTTACAGTGCCAATCCCTCTGGCCAAATTTAATTTAACCTAACAATAACGCTGCACACAATTAAATTCCTAATCATACCATCTAGCTCTATAATCTTTGAGGAGATTAACTAAATATTCAAAAACATGTGACCCAGTAATCTATTGCGCGATTAACTTGAAATGGCCACTGGCAAAATAAACTTGAAATGTGTGTTTTAGTTCGGAGATATCAAAATTCATAGCAACATGACCACCACCGTTTGCCTCCATCTTCTCAGATTGATCTGTAACCTGACTTCGTCTATTACGTTTGCTGGGCGACCACTCCCAACGATGTGTTTCTATTTTGTGAAGCAGATGTGGTGGTTACGAGTCTATCAAAGTGATTGTAAAAGAGTAGCGGCGGATGTCTCGACGGTGCATCTTTTACTTTGTTTTTTGTTTTAATAATGTCCTTTCTTTAGGGGGGGTGGGTGGGGGTGGTGGTTTGTCCTCCTTCTGGGGGGGGAGGGGGTGAGGTTTGTCCTCCTTCGGGAGGTTTCTTCTCATTCTGTATAGAGGAGCTTATATGCTTTTCTATTGGAGTGTCCGATATGTGGACTTCCAACCTTTCCCCATGTGGATTTTTTGATGATTACTACCTCTTAACTTTTGAAAAAAAAAAAACAAAAAAGAAATAGACGCATGGTGTTATTATTAATACGAAGGGAAACCTGCTAAAAGGAAATTAAGGAATTAAAAAAGTTAGGAGCTGTTTCCATCGATATATGGACACCAATGATTGAGGCATTGTTTTTACAATTTGCTTCTCATTTTCGTTTTGTGATACGGCTCGTATGAAATTTAGTATCGGAAAATTTTTATTTGGTAGGTGAGCAATGCTAGAGTCAAATACCGTGATATGTTACCTAATAGGAGTATATATTTTGGCATTTTTTCCAAGCTACCATTGAATTAATGTTCAGTTTTGGATTTTGGAAATTAGTGTCCTTATTCTTCTTGTTAATTAACACTCTTAAAATGAGTGATATGCTTTTATTAGAGTGCCTGCCTGTAACAAAAGTAGAATAAACCTACAAATATAACCAGAAATAAAACTATAAATATGAGTGGAGAAGTATTAATTCACCAGTGGGGCATAATGAGGTGGTTTCACTGGACTAAGAGCATCTCCAAGGGGAATAAACAAAATTAATTAATGATCACGGTCCTACTAACTCAACCGTTTATGAATTTTCTCAACAACTATAAAATGCTAAAAAATTAAAAGATAAAAAATGCAATAACATTCCACAGAATATATTTCACTTGCTTTCCATTGAAATTGAACTCACTTTTTACACATTGCTAGCATTATATCTTAAAGATGATGATAGCTCTATTCAAGACAGTAATTAACGATGGTATAAGGTGAAATACACCAAAGTAGTATTTGGTTTGGATCCGTGGTGCTGTAGTGCACCCCATGTAGTGCGTAGTGTGACCATTGATCTCATCAATCAACGGTCCAGATTAAAAATAAATTCTTTTGAAAAGAATTTGTTTTTAATCTAGACAATTAAAAACCCTTTTGGATGGTTGCGCTACCGCACTACACAAACACTACCGGAGTACACTACAGCATTTGCAGGCGGTGTACAGTAACCCGTCCTATAGGATCCCCGATCTTGCTTCAAGGGGCCTTGAAATATAGGTGTGTGTTCGTGGGCTTATTGTGGGCCCATTTTAATGGTTCAATCCGTCAAATTTGGATTCATGGGCTTTTATTGTGGGCTCACTCTAGTGATTCAGTCCGTTTATTTGCCTCATTTTATTGATTCGATCCGTTTTAACTCCCTGCCACAAGGCCCACAACCACCTGTCATCGCGCCACCACCTTTCTGCTGCTCCTCCTCCTCCTCTTCTCTCTCTCTCTCTCTCTCTCTCTCTCTCTCTACATATTATATGAACAATGAGCATATACATATACCTCCAAATCTCTCCATATTATCCACCTCCACCGCCGGATTTTTGGCCACCACCACTCACCTACAAATCCCCCCCCAAATCTCGCTCATATTATGTATATACCTATTGGTATATCCCACTCTATGACTTAAAGATCAACATAGATCAATATTGACAAATCGGTAACTTATTCTCTCAGCTTTGATGTTTGGGGAATTTGCGGCGATGGCAGTACGGGGGAAGACGGAACAAATGCCAGCAACAAAAGGAGTTTCCATGGCAATTGTGTTGGGGACAACGGAAGAGTAAGTGGATGTGTGATTGCAAGAAGAGTAAAAAGAGAAAAGAGAAAGCAATTTAAGGCGTTGGATATTTCATTCAGTAGAGGGCTGTGGTACAAAATTTGCTTTGACTATTAGAAGTAACCTTCTACTACAGCACAAAGGCTTTGATCTAATTTTTAGATAGCTGGTCGGTTGCTATCTAGCTGCTCTCGCTAAACCTTTATTTATACTTACAATTGGAAGCACCTAGAACAATTCCATCCTTTGACGACTTGACTTTTACAATTACCAAGGTGATTAGGAAGATCAGCCATTACAATGAACTTATCTATTTGACTGACCATGCATGAACCCAATCTTTCCAGATTATTCCAACTTTTCAGATTATTCCACTCAATTTATCTCTTAGGAAAAATACAAATTGCACCTATTGGAGCAGCTGTTTGCGCTGTCTGCTTCGTCACTCCCTCCACCCCTGCAACTCGGGTATTCACTTTCTCCTTAGGCATGTCTCGATGCGGTGAATACAGATTTTAGATTATAGCTTCGGATTCTGTTGCAGATTATAGATTTTGAATTTGAATAAAAGCTGTTAAACATGTTTACTGTAGTGAAATTATGATTAAGTTAGAGTAAAAGCTGGTACAGTTTATTGAAAAGAAGAGGGGTTAGGGGCACATCAGGTGTGACACACCTCAGTTACACTCTTCTCACATACAGGTGGGGTCCGTTCCAGTGGGGTTCTTGTATGTGAGAGGGGTGCCTCTAGCATTTTTGATATGGGTTACTGATTTATTGAGGTTTAGGCGGACTTAACAGGTTCTTAATTTTCTTTTCTTGTTGGTGGAATAAATTGTATATATACTAGTGTTAACCCAAGCATCCCTGTTAAAAGGGATGGTAGTTGTGTGATTTAGGTGAAAATCATGGGCACTTAACCGGGAAATTGGAGGATGCACTACAACCTTTGGATCAAAAAAATCCAAGCCGTTCCAACAACTTGTCCCTACACCTTTTTGTTTTATAATAGAGATAGTTAAGTATTAAATGATTCTATCCCACCTTTTTTTTCACACATTTGAACAAAGTATTGAAGAAACTAAAATATTTAGGCTTATCTACTTATCTGGTTCTTACAAAATAGACTCGGTTTCAATTTCGTCCTCGCAAAATTTTTTGTTTCAATTTTACCTTTATAGTTTATATCCGATTTCAATGTTAACTTTTCCGTCAAATTTGGACGGAAAATGCCCAAGGGACTAACGGATCAGGTGATGTGGTTATGGGACCCTCAATGTCTGAAACACACCAAATAAAAACCAACTCCACTTTTTTTTTACGTCTTTCTTTCTTGTTTCCCCCTCTGTTGTATATTCTTCTTTTTCTCTCTCTCCCTGAAATCTTCAAAACCCATTTTCTTCAACTCTTCCCAAATCTCTCAACAAACCACCCCAAAATTTCTCCAATAAAATGAATCAAGTACTATAAGCTTTCTGTCAAAACTTCTCATTCTCTCTCACATTCCCATGCATCCCAACCACTTTAGAGTCTCTCTCCTCTCTCTGGTTTCCCAGCCTACCCACAAAATTAGAAGGATCCCACCTTTTATTTGCAAGTTGCAAATAATTAACAGTTTTAGAAATCACCCAAATGATCATAATGTGTAAATGAGAGTCTAAAAATCTCTGTGAGTTGAGTTCATAAATTACCGGAAATTACCCCAAGTCATCCACCTTCTTTGATTAGCAAATTACCCACAACTGGAGTAAAAGAAAAAGGGCCAGAACAAAAATTTAGATCCAATTTGCATTTGCAATGTAATTAAATCCTCACTTAAGCTACAATTTTACAGAACTTCGACTCTCAAGGGGTGATTTGTTGAGACATGATGAAAGATGAGATGGGTGGTTTTACACTGAAGAGGGGGAGAAATTATTGGACGTATGTGGAGAGGTAACATTAAAATGAGCTTTTTTTTCCTATTGGCTTACGGGTACCATGTATGCATTCCAAATGGTACCCTCACAGGGCACAAATTTTTTGAGGTTTTAGGGTTGGGGAAAGAAAGATGTAAAAGAAAATAAGGAGTTGGTTTTTATTCCGTGTATTTCAGACATTAAGGATCTCATAATCGTTTTGCCACATCACCTAATCCGTTAGTCACTTAGACATTTTCCGTCCAAGTTTGACGGAAATGGTAACATTGAAATCAGATATAAACTATAACGGTAAAATTGAAACCAAAAATTTTGCGAGGACGAAAATGAAACCGAGCATATTTTATAAGGACCAAATAGGTAGATAATCCAAATATTTACTACCGCCTTTTTCATATGAATGTCAAAGGGAATATTCGGTGGGATTTAGAACCACTTCTCTTGTGATTAAAATAGTTTATGTACGTATGAGAACTAATTTACTTATACTTCATTTTGTTTATGCTGAATCTTGTGATTCTCGACTTGATTCAATTCATGGTTTGCAAAATTAGAATTTCGATTTTGTAACTCTCTGTTGGGCCTGGAGTGCCCCTCATGCATTTGGTCACACAATGTCACTCTCTACGACCGCTCTAAAAACAGACTTGTGGTTGTGATATCGAATGTCATAAAAAACTTAATTGAAACCTTCACTAATACCAATTGGTTTTAGGAGAAATGGTGGAAAAACGGTCTAACAAGTGGTATCAGAGCCAGGACGTTATGGGTTCGAGTCGTGGGAGCGTCATCGTGAGGAAGGGATTGTTGGGCCCGGAGTGCCCTCATGGATTTGGTTACATAATACCACTCCCTGCTACCCTTCTAAAAACAGACTTGCGAGTGCGATGTTAAATGTCAAAAAAGACTTAATTAAAGCCTTCGCTAACACCAATTAATTTTAGGAAATATGGTGGAAAAGCGGTCTGACACTCTCAATTTGGCCACTTTGAGCCAAGCTATGGATTTCACATGGGAAGATTAGTAAAACAACCTAATTTTAATGTTTCTTTCTCTACACAAAACCCCCAATCAACTCCATATAACAGGCTGAAGTCCCTCAACACTACAATCCTACAATGTCAGTGCATAAAAGCAAAAGGGATTTTTTGTTTCCTAAATTGTCTCACTCAGTTCTTTGTATCAATATCATTGGGGAACCGTCATAGACTCTTATACAAGCTATTTATTGTTGCGTTTGGGTCATTTTGGCACTTAACTACCCACACTCATTTGCATTGATTAGAGTATTGGTGATTCTTTGTTTA
>BPLS01000147.1:1182371-1203278 GCA_019656275.1 Rhododendron kiyosumense | reverse complement strand
ATACAAGCTATTTATTGTTGCGTTTGGGTCATTTTAGCGCTTAACCATCCACACTCATTTGCATTGATTAGAGTATTGGTGATTCTTTGTTTATAATCCCGTGCTGGTTTGCATGTGGAAGTAAAGGACCCGTTGTTTGAAACTGCATATACGACTTCTCAAGTTTTCCCGATCTCTCATTAAACTTGTGAATTCTCCTTCCTTATCGCGGTTTGTCTAGATAGCTAGAAACAACTTCGATCGGTGCGTCTACGCAAGTGAAAGAATGAAGGAGGGGAAAAATGACATGAAAATCAGCTAATTGTAGGGGTAAAAACGATAAAGTACTACTCTTATAATTAATGGTTTGGGGGGATTCGGTGAAGTTGCTGCATTGTCTTGGTTGACAAGCAACTAGCTAGGCATTAAGTGATAATGTCTAACTTGCATTTGCTACTGTGGGTCCTACTACTGTGTTTTGAATGTATAAATGAATGAAAAATAGGACTTTGTATCACATTACTCCAAGCAAAACCTCTCTGCCCATTTGCGAAATCCAAACAACTTTGAAAGATCGATAACAGCAGGTGAGTCATTCTATATAATCTGAAGTTTCTGTGCATAGATATCTCTCTCCCTTTGGTTCCTCAGCATAGGTAAGAAACTCATTTAAAAATGTGCAAGCATAACAAAATTATTAATGATAGTGACCACTGACCAGCTAGATAGTTGGCTCATTTTGTTTCTCAGTATATGAAATGTGTAGTTTGTGTTCTTTTGTTTTCTTGGCAACCAGATGGTCAGGGCCTCTGCCGCTTTTTGACTGCTGTCTGATTTTCTGTTTTTTTCTTGCTTAAAATTTCCAACGTGTGCGGATTGGTGAAAATGATTCGGCCTTGGTCCAGTTGTCGGTCAGGAAGTCGAGAGCGAATGTAAGGGTTACAGAGATCTGATAGTGCAGGACACAATGGAACGGGGGATGATTTGGGTCCAAAAGACTCACCATTTGACAAGCAAATAAATGTCATCTAAGTCAGTTAATTCCTGGGTTGAAGATCAAACCATAAGCTTCCACACTTTGTCTAGGCTGTGCGCTCAACAAGTCTCACAAGGGAGACTAGTTTAATTTTAGAATCTCTTGGAAATTTCTTGTCATTATAAATCTCAGTTGTTATCATAAATCTCAGTCCCACCTTGGCTTTGACTTGGTTGGCAAGTAACTACTAGACATAAGTGATGAGGTCTTACCTGCATTTATTAACGTGGGTCCTAATACAGTGTCAAGAATGACAAGGGATGAGAAATTGGACTACGTAGCATAACTCTCCGAGCAAAAACTACTACACCATCCACTACATTTTTTTGTAGGATTCATTCCGGGTCTCAAAAAAATACAGAAAAATATTCATAAAATTTAAAATAATATATTATGGGGCCTTGTAAAAAAATTAGCTCCAACAAATATCGGTAAGTATTATTTCTTGATTCATAAGGGCGAAACTGTGCAGTTAAACAGTTTCGTCCCAACAAATCAAGAAATAATACTTACCGATATCCGTTGGAGCTGATTTTTTATAGGGCCACATAAAATATTATTTTAAAATTTATGGACATTTTTTTGTATTTTTTTGGGAACCGGAATGAGCACCATAAAAAATGTAGTGGATGGTTTAGTGGATGGATGATTGTGTATGTAGCATATCTAAATTAGTTCTGACAATCATAAAGTTTCCTTTTCGGAATTCTCTCCTTGTTTGGTTCCTCAGAATGGGAAAGGAAACAAATTTTGATTATGTAAGTATAAGAAAGTTAGTTATGATGGTGGCTAGATATCTTCCTCGGTGCTTTTTGTAGTATGGATACTTGGGAACTAGAACACCAAAGATCCATCTTGAGATTCTTTTTTTTTTTTTTTCTTTTCTTGGTAACCACACAGAAGGTCGCTGATAAATGTCCTCTGATTTACATTTTTCTTCTTGTTTCGAATTTGTGCAGATTCTGTCAAATGGCTGCAATCAGGTTTACTATTTTGAAATCACTCTGTTCTTCAGCTAAACTGTCTTCAAGAGTGCAACTGCGTCAACCATGTGGCTATTATGGTAACATTGTGAAATCCGAAGACGAATGTGATGTCAGGCCAACCTTTACTTGCATGAACCGCAGTTACCATGCTAAAGAATCCGGGTTCACTCAGAGTTATGTGAAAAGCGGTTTTGGAACGATGGGTGTGGCTTCTTTTGCTAGAAATGATCCATACAATAGGGCCAAGTTTTTTAGTAGATTGTTGCCCATCCCGTCCAATTGGCATGTACTGCATAATGTGTCTCCTCTCGCAATCAGCCCTGTGCTGAATTGCCAGTTTTATTCGTCATTTTCTGGAGGCAAAGGAGACAAAGCCACTGACGTTCCAGAAGTTCCAGTTGTTTCAAGTGGAGGTGAGCCAACTGTTAGTGAAAGTGGTGTAGGTGGAGATAATTGGACTGACATAGTTCAGGATGGTTGGCAGTGTACAGTAGATGCTATGGTTTATACAGGGGAAAGGGCTAAAGAAGCCTCTACTGAATTGATTCCTTATGTTCAACAGTTACTCGATGCTCATCCCTACCTTAGGCATGTTATTTTACCAGTTGGTTGTACCTTGGCTGCTACTATAGTGGCTTGGGCAATTATACCAAGGCTTTTACGGAGATTTCACATGTACTCAACACAACATCCAGCTGCTTTATTATCTGGTATCACCTTATGGAGGCCAGCTCCATATGAGAAAAGCTGCTGGGGTGCTTTGGAGGATCCAGTGAGATACCTAATTGCCTTTTTGGCGTTTTCACATATGTAAGTAGAGCTGCTCTTCATACTTACATCATGAGCTTATATATTCTAGTTTTGAATCCTGACTTGATTCCTTCTACATGCAGAAGCATGATGATAGCACCAACCACCATTGCATTGCAGTACATTGCCCCAGCTTGGGGGGGCGCCGCACCAGCTTGGAGGGGCGCAGTTATTGTTTCATTTGTATGGTTTTTGCATCGGTGGAAAACAAATGTATTTGCTCGTGCTTTGGCTGTTAGAAGCGTAGCAGCAATTGAAAGAGAGAAGTTATCAACCCTAGACAAAATCTCATCCATTAGTTTATTTGTTCTCGGGTCGATGGCTTTAGCCGAGGCATATGGTGTTGCTGTGCGATCTGTTATGCTGTTTGGTCTAATAGGAGGTCAGTTTATAACAATTGTGAAATTACTTATGCCTAATGCCTTTCTGATAAATGACGTTTCAGAGCAAGTATACTTTTAAATATGAAGTTATGATCATGTGCATTCTAAAACGTCATTCGTTATCAACTTTGTCTGCATTTCAATAAAGAAAACATTTTCATGTGTATGGGGACCGTTAGATTAAACAGTTTGGGATGTTGGAGCTATAAAGGCTGTTGGTATCCTTAACTTTCATGTGTGAAGAAGTTTATCTTTGTTGGTTCTAAATTGTATGAAATCTTATGACGATTGAATTAGATTTAGTCTTTATTTTCTTGCAAATTTATTGATTTGGGAAAATTGGTGAACATGTGAAGTGTTGGAGTCATCTATATTTTTGCTTAATTGTTTGTGCAGGTTCTGCTTTCTTCATTTTGCGCCATATCCTTTTTGCTCCCTTGTAATTGAGAATTTAGATTAACATTCTCTTTCTATTATAGGATTCTCCATGAGTTGGTCATATCTTTGCTATGTCTAGTTCGTGCACTCATTCAGTTTAACTTCTTCATCTCAGTTTGGTTAATATTCTGATTTGCTATGCCCTAATTTGTCAGCAATTCCTGACGTTAATAAATATTCTAATGGTTGGCTCTCCTTGGTTTCTTGAAGGCCATGTTTTATTAAGCTGGGCAGGTCTGTTTCTTCATATGTATGGTAGCAAGAATCTCAATCTTGCCCTTTGTTGGCTAGTTTTATTTAGTTTTTGATTTTGCAAGTTTTGGTTAGCACTTGTCCACCATTTGTATTGTGGTTTGTGTTGGCCAGACTGGTTTTAGAAGTCTGACCCTTTTTTTATGATGCCAAGATTGTGGTTCAAAGGAGTCTGCCATTTTTTCAAATATGTTTCTAGTGAAGAGAAACATATTTGGGTTATGAAAACTGTGGAGATACATTTTTTAACCCCACTCTTTTCTGTCCTTCCAAAATGAGCTGTCATTTTCTGTTGAGGATGGGTTGTTCTTGGGTCGCCAGTCCTTCAAAGGACTTATGTAACCTCTTTGACCAGTAAAATTTAGTTGCACGAGGAATAAGAAACATGTAGGATTAAAATGAACGAGACTTGTTTATAGATTTCATATGTAAAAGGATGATGAACAGTCATAGACTCATAGTAGAGGTTAATATGGCTAACCATGAGAAAAAGTTATTATTATTATTATTATTATTATCATTTTGAAGTAATTTTGCTAATACTATTTAAAGCGTCGTTTGACTCTGATTTTGTTGTTTGTTTTTACAGAAGCAGCTGCTGCTTTTGCTGCTAGGGACATTCTTTTGAATATTTTCAGTGGGTTGTCTGTGCAGATTTCACAACCTTTTTCAGTTGGGGATACAATAAAAGTATGTTCAATGTGCTTTATCTATTTAGATCAGATCTGGAAGTTCTTTTACTTGTCCATTTTTCAGTAGTTCTAATATCCAGTACAATCATTTTTTAAGATTTCTTCATGCTGTAAGTAAGAAAACTTTTTTTTTTGGTAAATAATTCATTTTATACGAAGAACAAAGAAACCCAATAGGCAACTCATACCCACCTGGAATACCATCCAGGACTTCACTCCTCGGAAGCAAAACAACCTAACTCCAACACAACAGAAACAACCACAAAAAATAAAACAAGGCAAGCTGCCAGTCCCCAAAGTACATCAAAACAAAACACAGTAAACAACGCCTAAACATATTGAGAGGATTTAAAAGGAATCTTCCAGATCTGGCAAATCCGCTTAGCCTCATCTGAATCTTGCATCTTCCAGGACCATAGTCTAGCTCTGATTTCCTCCTTTATTTTGCCAGCAACCACTGTAGCGTTCACCCTGCAGGATCTGAAAATTCTAGAATTCTTTTCTCGCCAAACACTATAGACTGTGGTGGCAGCCAACGACAGCTTATACAAACAGTCAATCAAAGACTTTCCACTCTGGAATTTCATAGCCCATGTAATCTCATTCTTCCACCCCAAAGGAGATCTACTAATATTGTTCAGAGTGAGAACCTCTTGCCAAACCAGCAAAGACATGGGACAAGTGAAAAAAATATGTTTATGGGTTTCAATTCCATTAGTGCACAAGACAGAATGGGTATCTCTGGTAATCCCCCATTTACTCAGCCTGTCCCTCGTTGCCAATCTTCCCCATATGGCTAACCAAAAGATGAAACTCCATCTAGGAACATGACCATACCACAACAACTTCCACCAAGGTTGCACATGATTTGAATGACGAATAGCCTCCCACGCAGACTTTGTAGAATAGACTCCAGTCTTAGAAGGAAGCTGTATTATTCTGTCACATTTGTGACGGATTAGGAAGAAAAGTAGGAGGGGTAAGGGCAATTATCTCTGTAGTCACATTACTCCTGGATCCGGGCCATTTCCACCCACCGTTACAGATGATGGATTGCACTCTAGCCCTCAAAGGCCTTCTCTAATCGAACCCCACCCTCTCCCTGTAAGAAAACTTGTTATTGTCCCATAATAATTTTTATGGTGACAATAATTTGATAGCCAACTTCATTTCAGGCTGTATTTGACCAACAGAGACTTGAGGCTTGTTTGGAGTTTTGTGGAGAGTTTTAAGTCCAAAGTTCTCTTTTGGAAAAGAAAAGGATTGGTATCTTTCTCTTATGTTCTTTAGCTAAGGCTAAGCTTTTTGTTTTCCTTGAGCACACAACCGTTCTCAATAGTGCTGTCAAAATGGAAAAAACAAGGTTTTCACTAGTAACAAGTTTGTATATGTGTGTATAATATGATCTTCTTCAAGAATCTAGATAGTAACCCCACATACTTCTAACCGGGAAATGCTATGCTGTTGGATTGCAAGCTGACAAAAGTTCTGGCCCGGTTTATAACCATTGCAAGATGCCGAAAATAGGGAGTCTCAACTAGTTCTCCATGAATGCCCTTTTGTTTTCCAAAAATCTAGATGCTGGTTTGGAAAATATGAGAAACAGTTGAGACAGATGGCATAGAGCTGTCCAAGAATCATCGTTGTATTATGATGCCTGACTGTCCAAGAAACCAGAAGATTATGGAGAATATTTGCATAAGAGTTAACTAGGATAGTTAAGGAAGAAGTGCTTCTCTACTCTGGATGCATTCATTGTGTTAAATTCTGATGTAAGTCCCCGGAAATTCTTTTGTTCTGAATTCCACATCACCAAGTGTGGCTGCTTGAAATTAGTGGGCATGAAGTGGTGGTGTTCAAGTATGCAATGAGGGAAATGTTTTGCCAAGCTCGAGGAAGTTGCAAAGACGAAGGAGATAGGAGGATAAAGAGAATGTTTAGAGATTTTGGACTGAAATTAGACTTGAAAATTGTGAATTACCACCCGTTTAAGATCTTGACATCTGTCGCAAATTCTCAGTACATAAGCATTTTTCTTTACTACAATTCTTGGATGACTGATTATATCGGAGTATGATTTGGTTAAATAATGTCCTTCTCATGCTTTCCTTTATTCTTCTTTCTGTTGTGAATAATAACAATTTTTTGCAGGTTGGGTCTGTAGAAGGTCAAATTGAAAAAATGGGACTCATAACTACATCATTACTAAGTGCTGAGAAATTTCCAATCATAGTTCCAAACTCACTGTTATCTAGCAAGGTGGGACTGCTCTCCTTTTGACTCCAGATTCCTGCCCTTGTGGCTATACTGTAATTCATCTTATGGACTATCACTGTACCACTTCAAAATGTGGTGGCTATACTGCGATGAGTATAGCCACCACAATATCTTATTGTTTGTCACCATTGCTGGCCTTAGATTATCTCAGAAAATGTATAACAGTTCACCTTCATGTTCCGCCCATTGCAATGTGATGCCAAACTATATCTTCCTTACCTCTTCGTTTCATTAAACTAGTCTAGCATATAATGATGTCACTATGGAAGTACTTATTGATGCTATGTTGGATTCTCTTTCATGTACTTAAGTGATTGTGTTTATCATACCAAGTTTTTCTGGAAAACTAAAAAAGCAGTAAACGCTTAGTTGTGGGAAAGAAATTCATGCTCTTTCCTTAAATGGCGTGACCTAGGATAAGAACAACCACTATTGACAATATCATGGTTCTTTGACATCCATCATAACTGTGTATCGATAAGTTTCAATCCTGCTTGACAAGTAGTGCCCTGAGCCTGAACTGCAAGTCACTTATGTTATGGTTTTATATTACAAGTGATAGTCTCCATCCTATAGTTCTTGTGCTGCCCAGAATACCCTTAATACCAGATGGATATGGTAGTACCAAAGTAGTAGTACGGAAAATCAGGAGCCAGTTGCTCAAGTCAAGTCATTGGACAGGCAGTATTTCCTTGATTGGCATGGGTTGAACAATTTTGTCTAGTTCCATGGAATGTTTGAAACATGGCAAGTATCCTGCACAAATCCTTGTTAGTTGTTACCAATTCCGATAAACAGAAATCAGAAGACTGGAGAAAACTTCCACAATGTGTATACTTGTTTGAAGTGTTTGAAGTACTTGTTTGCACAGAGCTCATTTGTCCGGTGATCAATTTCTATAGATTTTAGTGTAGCATTAAAGTGATCATATGTATGTATCCTTGTCTCTCTTGCAATTAAAATTCTTGGTGGCCATTTCTCATCTGTCTCATGTAATTTTGTGAAATACTTTTTGTATTTCCACTCATGATGGGAATGCTGGCTAACTTGCCTAACCACAGCTGTTTCATTGTTATCACTTGTTTTTTGCTAATGAGTATTTTTGGTTTTGTTATTATCTTTTACAGTTATGGTAAACAAACATTTTATTTGCATGTATTTGAGTGATATAATCTATTTGCAGGTGATTATAAATAAATCATGCTGGCATGTCACCAAGATTCCTCTGCAAATAGATGATCTCAGTAAGATTCCCCAGATATCTGAGGACATAAAGAGTATGCTGAGGTCAAATCCAAAAGTTTTCTTGGAGAAGAAGCCCCCATTCTGTTTTTTGTCTCGGATAGAAAGATCTTATGGTGAACTGACTCTTGGATGCAGTCTGAAACATATGGTATTATTTCTTTCTCAAGTTTCTCATCTCAATCAGAATAGTTATTGATTGCAGTAGGTTATAATGTGTTGGGTCAGTAGGTTATATTGTGTTGGGTAAATTCTTTCTAATGTGTATAAAAATCCTGTAATTCCACATGCCAAAATTGACCAGTATTTTGAGGATAGCTTGTTTCTTTCCAAGATTTTTAAACTTGGAAGAGTGAATTTTGAGCTTCTTTATACACTTACTAGGTTAAGTTTTGACTTCCTCCAAGAGGTGGTAAGCATCAACTGATTCAAAGATGATACGGATACTCTTGATAAATGTCTATTTATGTTAGTGTGCATATGTGACATACAATGGCATCATCAACTATTGCCCTATGAAAAGTAGTGTCCTATCTTCAGACTTACGCCTCTTCTTTGATGCTAAACCGTTATAATTTCAGGCAGTTTGGGTTAGTTTTTGTTTTATCAGAATCCATATACTAGGACTATCTTTGCGGCTTGGTTCTGGTTTCAGTAGAGAGGAGGAAACAAATTTGAGGTGCTGAAAATGTTGAGAGAAAAAGTCAGAGTCAGAGTCAAAGTCAGAGTCGATACATTTATAAGAATTTTCCCCTTCTCGGAATTTAGATTTGACTTAGTACCGGTGATGTTCATTGAGAAATTCCTGATTAGTTTTTTTTCCCGTCTTACTATCTAATCCCTTTCTATTTCATTAAGAAACTGCTGCTTTCTTTGGTGGTTGTAGAGCAAGGATGAGTTTTACTCAACAGAGCAAGAAATTCTTCTGCAATCAGTCCAGATAATCAAGCAGCATGGTGCTACACTGGGTAGTACCCTGGAAGAGATATGACCGCTGGATGTATTACAAGGAATGCATAATTAGAGTTCTTGATCTACTAAACAGACCTGCTTAATAAATTTCCGGACACAGTTTGTGATTACTGTTTGAATATTTCTTTTTTTTTTTGATAAGCTACTGTTTGGATATTTCTGGATTTGATGATATTGTTGTTGGAGTTGCATATGCTCTCAATTATCGTATTCGTTATTTCTTTTATCTGATTACAACCATCTCTGTTGAGCTTTTTATCGCCCTCTAGAGTCTCGTCCTTGTGCTTTGTTTCTATTTCAGATGAACTTTTCAGCAACCTTTTAGAGATTTGCTTTCGAGGCTCAATCTTTTTACATAGACTTAATTTTGAGCGAAGGTTTCCAAGAATTGGAAATATCATTCGGCATTTTCTTAAAATTGGATTGGTTTTGAAAAATCCGTCAATTGGTTTTCTAAAAACAGGAACTTAGCCAAAAACAGCAACCAAACATAGATGTGCATTTCTATTGAGCAGTCATCTTTTTTGCCTTTCTCGTTTCCGATGATGGCAATACATCTTTGTTTTGAATTTAGGACTCTGAAGTGCAAGAAGCTGATAGTTATTCATTTTTCTAGCACATACTCTAGAGCTCACAGTATTGAAAATAAAAATGATTCTTAACCCTGTTTTACAGCCTCATGTTTCAGGTACTCAGCAAAATCAGCAATATACTGATCATGTAGCTTCCGATCCCTGAAAACCGCGGCAGCTTCTCTCACTCGGGCCCGTATCCCCTGTCCTTCCTCCGACACCATCGCTCGTTTCAGCGACTCAGCTATATCGATCCCCGTAAATGATCCATCTTCTCTTCTCTCCACTTCAATTCCCAAGCCCTTCTCCACAAGCAGCCTTGCATTCAACCCTTGATCAATTATGAATGGCAACAAAACGAGACAATGTCCGAATTGCAATGTCTCTATGACAGAGCCCCACCCAGAATGAAACAAGGATCCCCCAATTGATTTATGTCCCAAAATCTCCATTTGTGGGGCCCATCCAATGCACACCTTCCCTCTCCCCGACGTCCGGCCACCGAAATCCGACGGGAAAATGTCGGGATCGTCGGCGGCCCAATTGGGTTTTCTAAGGGCCCATAGAAAAGGCAGATTTGATAACTCTAGCCCATGAGATATCTCATGAACTTGTTCTCTGGTTAGTTTACACTCACTCCCAAACCCAACAAACACAACTGAACTAGGTGGTTGTTGATCCAGCCACTCGAAGATCTCAGTCCAGGGCCCATCAGTAACCGTTTCTCTCTCCTTTGGTGGTTCTGGCGGAAGTAAACCCACCGGAATCACCGGCACGTTGTTGAGTCCGGCATATACATTTAAGTATTCGGATTCAAATTCTATGCAACTACGCATTGCGATGGCGTGACATGATTCGAGTATTTTGGCAAGTCGGTCAGCATCCGTTTTCCCAGTTCCGTTGTTTCCATAGAATACTGGGTGCATGAGAATTGCTTCGTGGGTGCGGTATGCTATTGACGACGGGAAGCTGAACCACTCTGGTGGCGACGTCATGCTCTCCGGCGATGGCCTATTATGACACAATCCAATGATTAATTCGATGGAGTCCACCATTGTTCCATTTTATTTTTCTTTTCTTGGCAAAAAAATCAGTGTGCAATTAGTGAGCACAAGTCAAATACATGAAAGTACTGGATATCTACCAATAGGCTACAAAACAACTTGCCTTCCATTTTCATAATACCACATACCTAACTCTTCTCTGGCCGTCGCCAACAAGGTACCCCGACGGCCCAAAGAAAGCACAAACAGCCGCAGAGTAGGCGGAGAATAAAACAAGGGGCACTTGGCATTCTCGAGCCACATCGGCAGCCCAGTGAGAGATAACGTCAGTGACGATCCAATCCGGTCTCGTTTTGGCCACAAGCTGCTTGAAGGGTTCCTCCATCAGATCAAATGCCGCCTTGAGAAACTGCATCTTCTCTGGTGGAATGTCAACGGTGGCCTCGGCGCCCTCCGGCAACAAGCGAGGGTGGTCTGCTGCCGGTGTGAGCGGAAGCTCGACCATTGTTATGAGGGGTGCTAGATTTGGAGGGAGTTTCGGGAGTCTCTGAATGTTTTTTGGAGTTGAAACGAAGGAGACTCGAATACCTGCTTTAGCATGCACACACAATACCTATATTATATAGTGGTGCTCATGATGTAGTAACAGTATCGAGAGTACGTAGTAACGATACGTGCCGAGAATCGTATGCAATGGTAAATTTCTCAAAATTATATATGGACTAGAGAAAAATGGCCACTGACCTGCTTTAGCTAAGGCAATGGAGAGCTGGAAAAAGGGAATCATGTGACCAAAAGCCAGCCATGGCACCATCACAACATGAATCTCTCCCTCCATAACTCCTTGTTTGGTTTATCGATCCCCCAATTCAATGGATGTTACTCCAGATCGAAACAGCTTAAATAAATGAATATGTTTTGCTCCAAGCCCACGTGAAGCACGCGCGACAGAGTTCATGCACAGTAATAATCGAAATCGTTCATTTTATAAATCTTGTTAATTACGCCATTCACATGTTAATTCAGTTTGATCGAATATTGATAGTACATTTTCAAAATTGGGCCGAACCGGAGAAAAATAAAAACTTGACAGGAGATGTGTCCCACGTCCATGTCCGGCAAAGCATTATTGGTGCTCATTTATCACTTTTATTTAAGCAAAATATATTAGACTTTGTCATCAATTTCACGAGGTGCCTTAAAGAAGTAATTTTTGGCTAAGCAAGGTGCCTTAAAATACTCCGTTAATCATTTAATTGAGGCAATACATTTCTAATCCTATTTTATTGGTTGTCTTGTCATTGCAAGAAAAAGGTTACAGGAACCACACATCACCCATTATCCATGATTTTTTTATCCCAGAAAGGGACAAAAATGGTCCAGCACCCATTAAAATTGACGACTACGTAAGAGCATGTACATCAAGATAGCAATTTTACTTACTCAAAAAGCTACTTTTATATTTTACCTATTCACTTTACCCTTCCAGCCTACATAAGACTCTCTATCATCCTCTCTCTATCCCTCATATATTCATAAAATAAACATCGGTGAAAGGAGTGAAACTCAAAACCCAGATCAAAGCCAACCTCCTCCAGTCCTCCACCCTCTTCTACGCCGACCTTTGCTCAAATACAAGCCAATCTCGTGATGCTGTGCACTGGTGAAGGGTCGAGCTTCTGGTGTCTCTTAGCACGGTGCAGGTTGGCCTTGAAGACAGAGAATCGACAATCGTGCTCCTCTTGTATGGCGTAGGATTTCCCATGCTTGGCCTTGAAGAGGGAGAAGTGGTGGCCGGCGTTCAACAAAGGTTTGTCGAGGTTCATCGTCCTGTGGGACTGCTTGTTGGATTAGGAGGTGTTCGGAATTGTTGAAGTCAACGGCAAAACAAAGGGAGGGGATGAGGAGGAGGGGAGGGAGAAGAGAGAGGCGGGCCATTAGATGAGAGAGAGAGAGAGAGAGAGAGAGAGAGAGAGAGAGAGAGAGAGAGACTAATTGTTTAATGGATACATATATGGTGAACAGTACATCGGTATTTCTACTGAACTTTTTCAACAAAGCTATTTTTCCTTCCATTTTACCTCATCTGTTGCGCCATGTTTTTTTGTTGTTTTGCTCTGTAAAATAGCTAAAAAGGGGGTTTTAGCTCATTTGGTGTACATGTGTAGACACCCTATTCTGGACTGTCCAGATTAGTTTACTTACAGTTTTTGATTCCCCAATGATGAATATGGTCAAGAACATCCCAAAATTGTGGGTATGTTTGAGCTTTGAGTGTCCCAAAGCTCGTTCAAACCCTTTCAAACTCCATTTCGAACCCTTCAAACCAGAACCAAATGGCCTCAACAAAACCCTACTTGCTTACGCCAGTACTATGCTGGCGTGCGCTGGTAAACTGTCACGTGTCAGTTATCGACCGTTGACTTAGTTCTCACTGGCGCATGCAGGTCAAATGACGGCGTACGCTAGTCAAATCCAGTCAAAGCATCACTATTCAACCACGTGCTGGAGACTTTGCAGCCACCCCAGTACATTGCACAGTCTTCTGATGACTGCCATCGAGCAGGGGATGTTCCCCTCCCTCCTACATATCCTTTCATGCAAGTCTTATGCATTTAATGCATGGAGACTCTCTCCTCTAACTAAACCAGCCCTAACCCAACTGGTTACCACCCCTCTTCAGTCCCCCCTTGGCCTATATATACTCTCATCTCTCACTTTTGCAAAGGGTTAACCATATTAAGAGTTTCAAGCCTTCTCTTCTTTTTTGGCTCTCTCTCTTTTCCATTGGAGAGGAGGAAGCAAAAGGGCCACTCCCACACCCCCTACACTGTCATTCTCTCATCACTCAACCTCCATCTTCAACCTCAAAGCTCAAACCCATCATCAAACCCCAAACTGAAGGTATATCACCTTTTGTGTGGTTTTCTGTTTTGACCCCTGAGGGGAACCAGAAAGGTCCAGGCTGGTAATCAATATCAATCTTGACCTTAAAATTGGTAAAATGTAAAGATCGTGTGTAGTGAAAAATTGTCACGCCCACAATTTTCAACATAAATTAACAATATTATTTGAAATACAAAGTCCTCACAATCGTACGTACAATACCCCAAAATACAATTCGATTTCCAATTCCACAAACTGGTCTACAAATACAATCTTCCAAGTAGGAATTTCATAACAAAGTGGTTTGTTATACAAGAATAATAAAGTACTCTCCAAAATAGCTTTAACTGATAATGTCAGCATGCACTCCAAGTACTCCATGACCATGACCTGCAATGAACCTGAAATGGTAGGTTGAGCAAACACGTGCCCAGTAGAGAAATCTACACAACTATTATATACGAATGGGATGACAGGTAGAATGAATAACAGAAGTAAGGTACAGTATCTCAAAGGATGACACTAAACACAACTAGTACTTTTCCCAACGTCGACGACATAAATGAAGTACCACGACTACACACCAAAACTCTAATTCAACCACGAGGACGTACCATCTACACGATTTTCTCATGACTGCCACTATCCCTCATATTACTTCGAATCACCAATCCGATATCTTGACTTATGAAACTATTGTAATCAAAGAATCGCAATGCCAATGTCATTCATACCACTTACACTTTCACAATGATAGCCCCCTTTCATTCACATTATGTCACAATTTCCTTGTCATTCTATATCATGAATAAAAGCTCCTGCCGGGCCAATTAAGAAATCCCGATACTCTCCACTAGTATCTCCCTCACTAATGGAGCTAATTCAAGTCACATATCACAGGTCACCATACCACAATTTCTCCGATACACTTCACAATTTAGTCATTCATCTCGATCACATATAATAAATTCACAATGAAAACTTATTCACATAAAAGTAGTACAGATAATTTCATCTCAATCAACTCGCTATCATTATGTTATTAGCTTCTCATCACCATACAAGCACTCACACATCAAAAGATAAACTCTCATAACGATTCATAGATTTTCACCTTGCAACTCGTAAAATCGTATAAGTTACGCAAGAGGTGTAACACATATCAAACACAAGGAAATGTCTCATGTAATCACGCCTAGCATTGTTTAACTCAAAGGAGTGTTCTATGTGTTCATTTTTCACTTCACATGTCGACACATACAACCTTCGCCCCCCCCCCCCCCCCTTATATTCCTTATATTCTCTAAACCCTCATTTCAGTGTCAAACGACTCATATGGAACCCAACGATTACTATCAAGCGCTAAGTATACCATTAGCCTCGTCAACCCATTCAACTAGTACTTAGGAGAACCTAAGAACACCTGCGTCTCACCCAAACAATTCTAAGGAAAAAGATTTTCCAACATACACGAACATACATATCTTATTTTGGCTACCAAATCTTATTGGTTAAGAATTTGGAGATGAGCCCACCACCATTGGAAAGTACATCGTCGGTACATGAATTTCGATATAAAATTTGCCCAAAACGGAGTTCGGATGAAAAAGTTATGCCCATTCGAAGTTTTGCCAAAATGCTGAATTTTTCACTTCCTACCGGTAGGACATTTTTTCCTACCGGTAGGAGACCACAATTTCATGAAAATGACATTTCTGGACAGCTTTTCTACCGGTAGGACCTGGGTTTTCAGTACACGATTTTCAGACTCCACCAGAACATTCCTAACAACGAAAACGACGATTTAGGGTACGATTCAAACACCAAATCAACACATACACACATAATAGAAGTGAGAAATCCCTACCTCAAGGGTTTTGAGCAAAACCCGACCCTTTGACCAAGTCAACCGTAGCTCCACGAGATCCAATCATGATTTTTCTTAGATATTCGGAAAGCCCGTACTCCGAATAGCAACTTTAATACTCGGGCTTTGTCCGGAGTCTCACCTTAGGTGAATGAAATCGAAGAGAGAAGAGAGGAGAGAAAGTTTCGGAGGAGAGGAGAGAGAGACAGCCGAGAGAGAAAAAGAGAATAGGGAGGAGAAATAATTCTCCTGGGAAGAATTATACAAGTGGGGAGCAATCCCGCGCTTCTCGCACCACACACTCACACGTGCACCTCTCACATAATTACCGTTATATCCTTCTACGAACACGTCACACCGAATATCCGCACCGTCTATCTCGACGGGCTGTACGATTGCAAAAGAAAAAATATAGTCTCAAAATTACGGGTCTCTACAAAAATGGAGCACGCCAGCACCGTCAAGCCATACGCCAGTCATGACAGTACGTGCACCACTGGCGTGGGGATCATTGGACACCTATTTCTTGCTTACATTTTACTTTTACCATCTTATTGTATGCTAAAAAACCAATCTACTGCTTTCTGTACTCTAGAACTATTTAGTTGTAACATTCAATATTTATTCATATCTGCTTTATAAGGCCTCTAGGATCTTTCTGGCCATGTTCCAAAACCTAGAAAATGTAAAGCCAAGCACTAGGTAAGAGGTGTAACTGGCGTACGGTCTCATATGACTGGCGTACGGCAGTTATGCCAAGATCCAGTGGCTGGCCCTTGTATCGTAACTTAGTCTCGGCCTCTTATTATGTTTCCACACTGTTTATGGGGTGTACTGTTCATCTTATTTCTTTAGATCCATTGTTGGTAGCTGTAACTGCTTAGTATATTATTGATGAACTGCATGATTTGTCCTGGGTGTGCGCTGGTCCCTTCCCGAGCCCAGAGGGTTAAAAATAAGAACTGTGGGTCTGTGACAACTGGAGTACGCCGGTAAGATAGTGGCGTGCACAAGTCGTGCTAACATGCAGTGGCCTATCCAGTGCATGCTGGTGCGCTGCCTGCGCACATCCTTTTGGGTCAGCGTACCTCAGTTGGTTTAAATCACCTACCAGTGCTTGTTCTCAATCTATTTCCTAAGTCCATCATTCGATCAAACATACATAGGCATTTTGTCACATAAGTGCAACTTGTTACAGTTTTAATCCCCCTTTAACTGTTTCCTCCGCCCTAACTGGCTAAAAAATGACTACTGAGAGAAAAATACAAATGTTTTACAAAAATGCCTGATAGAGACCGATCTTGGGATCAGGCGAGAGGGGTGCCATAAAACCCTTCTCCTCTCGTAACCTGGCTCCCAAACCTCAAATATTGAAGGTGACGACGGATCAGCCTACGCCTTTTCAAAATCAAACAACGTAGCAAAAACATTTCAAGTTCGGTTCCTTGGATATTTCACTGCTAAAACCCGAGTAGCGACTCTGAATCGAAACGTTTCGCCACGCTTTTTCAAAGAGGACCGCATCCAAATTTTTCATAAAAATTTTTCGGAGCGTGTGCCCACAACATGCTCTAACATTCCTAGATTACCACTATAAATAAAACACATGGAAAAACTCTACATTATTTGTCAGTTCAATTAAATAAGAACAAAACCCTTTATCTATATGGAAAATTCTAAAATTAGTCTATTGTGAGTGTGAATGTGTATTAAATGGTTTGAAAAGTACACAGAAATATGTGTTTTTCTTGTCTTCTAGTGTGCTTATCGTCAGTCCAGTAGGCTGACAATAGCAAGAACGACTTATTATAAGGGTAACGATGTCTTTTCACGCTTTGCCAGTAATAGAGTTACGGTTGCAGTTTACTCCAAAACCATAGGGAGGTGATGTGCTCATTAGTTAACGTTAAGGGGGTTATCTGTCAAACGTTCAAACCTCAAGAAGGTAATCCGTATTTTGTCCTTCTTATTCATGTCCTTTCCGTAAATTCCTAGTGCATGAAAATTGCCTCGTAATATCAGCATCCCGTTGATGACGGGAAGTTGAACCATGCACTCCGGTGGCGACCACGCCGTGCTCTCTGGCGATGGGCCTTGTTATGGAAACTAGTTTTTTTTATTAAAAAGGAACAATAGATAGTGAATTAGGAAAGAAACAATAATTCAAAATGTAGCCCACCATATAGTCCCATTTTAGCAATTCGATCAATCTGAGATGATGGTCAAGCAAGTCCCAAATTAACCATCTGATTTTAGGGTTATTAACTTATTTCGTGAAAACATTAAGGATTAAAAACACTAAAATCCCGTAATCACCAACTATTTACATGGCATGCTGCATAGCCTGCATGCAGTCATGATCCATTTATTTCTGTTTCCCAATCCCATTTTTCAGATACTCAACCAACCCAGCAATATATCCATTTTTCAAATATTGAGATAATATATTATGCATGTAAGCAATAAATTAGGAGTTTAAGAGAAAACTTATGTAGATTGAGTTATGTGTAAAGCGCTATCCTAAGAGAATATACGTCACCGTTTGCACCAAGTTATGTGACATTCCACTCCTAAAATAAAACAATCCTGCAAAAGTTTGTGTGCAGCTAAAACTTTTCCCGAACCAAGAACCACCCATATGCTTAAAATCACTTGTGTAAAAGTACGATCGATATACTGAGGTTTAAATCAAAAGTTTTCTCGGTAGTTTTCTTGAACAAGTAAAATGATCAAGAGTGAAAATATATATGAGCCAACTGCATCCTGATATTTTGGTTGGAAGAGAGTAAGTAGAACTGTAGAAGTAAAGGCTTTTAGCTTTTCTAGGAGGAAAAGATTCATCTACTGGCTATGCATATATACATGTGGAGTAATGGGTATGCAGCGCCCAACAATTTAAGAAGAAAATGGGCATCCAATGACAAAAATAAAACCTTAGATAAGATATACACATGTTCTGGGCGCTTTTAATAAGGGCGCTCTTATTTTCTTTAAATCTAGACGTTGCTGGAAGTCCGATCATGATTTCAATGGTCCGAATCTGCTGATGGTGATAAAATATGCCCCACCACATTCTGCTATAGGTTCATCATATGATAGTCAAAATGTGGTATCCAAATGCGATCTCTATTATTGATTGCAGTAGGTTATATTGTGTTGGGTAAATCCTTTTTAATGTGTACAGAGGTGATCTCGATCATCACTTAACTGATGATACCGGATCGAGCTAGATGATGCTTCTTCTTTGTGATTGCATATAAAGAGTGTCTGTTTAAGCAAAAAAAGAGAGTCTTTCATTGCCCGATGTGTCAACGGGCTTTTCGTGCCTAGAAGAATTCATTGAGCGGAGGTGGGCCTCTTGCCTTGGGGGTGCCTGGCTTCACTGGGGTGTGAACCAAATAGAGGAGATTTCTACCCACAAACTTGTCTATTAAAAGACAACAGACAGCAGATCCAAGGAAAACAGATCGGGCAGCCGACCTCACAGCTTAGAGAGGCGGGCCAGAAGAGACATACCAAATGGTCAAATCAACCTATTTCATATACTCAAATCACTGCTCAATAACGCATGTCAGCCCCCCTGTAATTCAGTTAGAAATCCCCATCTCAAGCTCAGCAACAAAGTAATTATGAAACAGTACAAACCAAGGACAAGATTCATGCTTATCTTCCTTTTGGCTCAATTCTTTGTCCTAGTATGTGAAAGAGGAATAAGATAGGAGAAATTACGCAATTTAGGAAAAAATAGAATAATAGAAACTCTTTCTACCGGTAAGTAAATAATTAGAAATTCATAGAAAGTTACAATCCCTACCGCGGAATAGTACACCTACACGCCTTCGTCGACGTTGTTTTCGACTGGAAGAGTGAGAGCTAACTGTTGAGACTTTTTCACATGCCAAAATTGACCAGTTTTTGAGGATAATTTCCACATAATTATTATATATGCTTGTTTCTTTCCAAGCTTTCTTGGAAGAGTGAATTTTGAGCATCTTCATACACTTACCAGGTCAAGTTTTGACTTCTTTTTTACTTCCTCCAAGAGGTGGTAAGCATCAACTGATTCAAAGAAGACACGCGTACTTGTGAATCGTGATAAATGTCTATGTATGTTAGTGTGCATATGTGACATACAATTGCATCATCAACTATTGCACTATGAAAAGTACTGTCCTTTCTTCATACTTATGCCTCTTCTCTGATGCTAAACCGTTATAATTTCAGGCAGTTTGGGTTAGTTTTTGTTTTATCAAAATTCATATACTAGAACTTTCTATGCAGCTTGGTTCCGGTTTCAGTAGAGAGGAAACAAATTTGAAGTGCTGAAAATAAGAATTTTCCCCTTCTTGTTATTTAGATTTGGCTTAGTACCGGTGATGTTCATTGAGAAATTCCTGATTATTTAGTTTTTTCCTCTTACTATCTAATCTCCTTTCTATATCATTAAGAAACTGCTGCTTTCTTTGGTGGTTGTAGAGCAAGGATGAGTTTTACTCAACAGAACAAGACATTCTTCTGCAATCAGTCCAGATAATCAAGCAGCATGGTGCTACTCTGGGTAGTACCCTGGAAGAGATATGATCGCTGGATGTATTACAAGGAATGCATAATTAGAGTTCTTGATCTACTAGACAGACCTGCTTAATAAATTTCCGGACATGAACTACACAGTCCTGAATTTGTGATTACTGTTTGGATTTTTCTGGATTTGATGATATCATTGTTGGAGTTGCATATGCTCTCAATTATCCTATTCGTTATTGTTTTTATCTGATTACAACTACCTTTGTTGAGCTTTTTATCGCCCTCTCGTTCTTGTGTTTTGTTTCTATTTCAGAGTCACTTTTTAGCAACTTCTTAGAGATTTGCTTTCGAGACTCAATCTTTTTACATAGACTTAATTTTGAGCGAAAATGGTTTTCAAGAATTTGAAAATATCATTCGGCATTTTCTTAAAATTGGGTTCATTTTGAAAAATCCGTCAATTGGTTTTCTAAAAACAGTAGCTTAGCCAAAAACAGCAACCAAAACATAGATGTGCATTTCAATTGAGCAGTCATCTTTTTTGCCTTTCTCGTTTCCGATGATGGCAATACACCTTTGTTTTGAATTTAGGACTCTGAAGTGGAAGAAGTTGATTTTCGCCCATATATCTAGCGAATTACTCTCGAGCACTTGTCTACATTATTGAAAATATAGATGATTCTTAAACCTGTTTTACAGCCTCATGTTTCAGGTACTCAGCAAAGTCAGCAATATACTGATCATGCAGCTTCTGATCCCCGAAAACCGTGGCAGCTTCTCTCGCTCGGGCCCGTATCCCCTGTCCTTCCTCCGACACCATCGCTCGTTTCAGTGACTCGGCTATATCGTTCCCCGTAAATGATCCATCTTCTCTTCTCTCCACTTCAATTCCCAAGCCCTTCTCCACAAGCAGCCTTGCATTCAACCCTTGATCAATTAGGAATGGCAACAAAACGAGACAATGTCCGAATTGCAATGTCTCTATGA
>BPLS01000147.1:1162073-1181971 GCA_019656275.1 Rhododendron kiyosumense | reverse complement strand
ACTTTTTTCACAAATTAAAAATTCTCATTGATATCTAGTAAGTTGTTGAAAAACTTTTGATTTTTTTTTGCAAAAATTGTATTATTTTTAACACTCCGTTTTGCGAACCGGACAATCAATTTGGGACGGAGGGAGTACTTATTATGAAACAATCCAATAATTAATTCGATGGAGTCCTTACTCCTCCATTGTTCCATTTTGTTTTCTTTTCTTGGTCAAAAAAAGTCAAATACATGAAAATACAGGTTACTTGGCTACAAAATAACTTGCATTTCATTTTAAAAATTAGAGCCATTAATTTTAGAAATTCCATGTAAATTACTCAACCACAAAAAGTGAGATTGCTTAGATATTCATGAGTATTCTGTCAAGCAAAATATGTTATCCAATAAAACCTTATTTTGAATCACTGGAGAGAAACTTTAAAGTTGGAAATAATCCTAGCCCATAATACCATACCTAACTCTTTTCCGGCCGTTGCCGGCAAGGTACTCCGACGGCCCAAAGAAAGCACAAGCAGCCGCAGAGTAGGCGTAGAAGCAAACAAGGGGCACTTGGCATTCTCGAGCCACATCGGCAGCCCAGTGAGAGATAACGTCAACGACGATCCAATCCGGTCTCGTCTTGGCCACAAACTGCTTGAAGGGTTCCTCCATCAGATCAAATGCCGCCTTGAGAAACTGCATCTCCTCTGGCAGAATGTCAACGGTGGCCTCGGCGCCCTCTGGCAACAAGTGACGGTGGTCTGCTGCCGGTGTGAGCGGAAGCTCAACCATTGTTATGAGGGGTGCTAGATTTGGAGGGAGTTTCGGGAGTCTCTGAATGTTTTTTGGAGTCGAAACGAAGGAGACTCGAATACCTGCATTAGCATGCACACACAATACCCATATTACTGATATTAGGGGTACTCATGATGTAGTAACACTATCGAGAGTACGTAGTAACGATAAGTGCCGAGAATCGTATGCAATGGTGAATTTCTCAAAATTATAGACTAGAGAAAAATGGCCACTGACCTGCTTTAGCCAAGGCAATGGAGAGCTGGAAAAAGGGAATCATGTGACCAAAAGCCAGCCATGGCACCATTACAACATTAATCTCTTCTCTCTCCATAATTTCCTTCCTTGGCTTATGGATCCCCCAAGTCAATGGATGTTACTCCAGAAACAGCTAAGATTAATAAATGAATGTGTTTTGCTCCAACCCCCAAGTGAAGCACGACAGAGCTCATGTGCAGTATTTATTCGGTCCAGTATAGTTTTAGGTCTTTGTGTGCCCCTTTTAAATTCATAATAGTGATCAAAATCATTCATTTTGCAAATCTTGTTAATTGTGCGATTCACCATTAAACCTCTTCCACCATTAAAACCACCCCATTGTACAGAACATGTGGCCCCCACTCAAATTTAATCCCAAACTGCAATTCTAGAGTAGAATAAGGAGTAGACATCTGCAAACATGTATTGACCAATATATTCAACTATGTATTCAATATTTGAAAAAGATGGAAACTTTGGAACCACCCATCACCCACTATCCATGATTTTTTATTCCAGAAAGGGAAAAAAAGGGACCAGCACCCACCAAATTGACGACTACCTAACATTCCTAGATGCAACTACCACTGTTAAAAAAACACATGGAAAAACTCCAACATTATTTGTCAGTTCAATTAAATAAGAGCAGAACCATGGATAGCGGGACCAGCACCCATTAAACCGACACCCGAACTGTACTCCCACCGTAAAATCTAAACCCAGATTGGACGCCCTCTAAAATCATCTAGCCTCCTCACACTGTCACACAAAAAAAAAAAAAAAGCTCAATAGACTCCCCTCCAACCCACAAACTGGACAAACAACCTCATCAAACTAACCCTCTTCGAGCTAGCGCCTAGACACGCAAAATTCTATGAACAACTTTCCGTAAAAATAACACAAATTTTGAAACATATTTATGTACCGGGTTTTGTGGGTCCCATACAAACGATCAAAGCCGTTCAATTCGTTTGAAACATATTTATACGAGTCCCTTTTAAAACTTAGCTCATTCGAATATCGGTAAGGGCTTCATCAATACATTCAACTTTTGTCCATGTGTATTAATTGAATGAATTGCAAGTTCTTATCGATATCAGAATGATGTGATTTTTTTTGGAAACTTCTAAAATTTTATGCTAAATAAATTGAGCAACTCCGATCAATAACATGAGATCTCAAATTGGATCCCACAAAATGAGGTGTACATCCAAATGATGTACCCATTGTTGAGCTCTATTACTAAAAGAAAAAAAACCTAAATTTTTTTTTTAAGAACGGACAATAGAGTTTACTTCTTTTTTTGGTTAAACTGAATGGAGGAGAGCAGTTTGTTTCCAACGAGGGATCCTCATTTTGTTAATATGTGTACTTTTCACCGAAAAACCGTAGGAAGCTACAAAAACTCACAGGGGCATACCCCTGACGCACCTATACATCAGTTTCAAACAAAAAAAACATAGACTCTTATCTACATGTATTGATCCCCAAAATTTGAGAATCTAGAAGTCAGTCATCACACAAACCCCTATTCTGGGCAGTAAACTTCACTGTGGTCCAAGAGCTTAACCTGGCTCGAACAGAATCAAAAATAGCACGACCAACCTCAGGGACACCTCTGGATCTATCTTGAAAAATCTTGGAATTTCGTTCACCCTAAAGAAAATAAGCTGAAGCAGCCAAAGATAGCTTATAAATGTAATTCTGAAAACTCTTACTCGCACAATTCTACCTAGCCCATTCAAGTTCTTGAGAAAGAGGCACAACAGCCCAATAAATGCCATTGCGGATCAAAATTTGCCCCCAAATAGTAGCAGAGAAGTCACACTCAAAAAATAAATAATTATGAGACTCCATGCCATTCAAACATTGCACACATTGGGAGACCTTGATTGAACTAGACCAAGGGATGCCAAGGTTGGATAGGAGACCGATGTCTACATGCTTTCCAAGCAAATTTTACAGAGAAGGAACCGTCCGCAGTTAAGGTCCAAACAACCTTATCACACTCAGAGATGGAAGGCAAAAAAGTATCATGAGTATTCCGTATGATGTTCAACACAGCTTTGTTCCTTTGCCTTGGTCAGTTCCATCCGCCTTGATCAACAATAGAGGACACTAGTGGCGGAACCAGGATTTGATCGCACTGGGGTTAAACCGTCAAGTATATACAACACATATAAGGGCAAAATATTTGGAGGACATATCCTATGGGGCAAGTTTACAGAAATACCCCCAAAACTACATTACTCTCCACAAAAAAATTTTATTGAGTGGGGTCAGTGGAACCCCCTTGCCCAAGTGTAAGTCCGCCCCTGGAGGACACCTTAGCCGTAAGGAAGACCTCTATTTGTCACCACAGCCTCCCTAAACCTTTGATATAAGGCACCTAAGGGGGTGCCAATTATTCGTCCAAAGGAAGGTATCCTCACCATTGCCAATGATGTGTTTAATCCAGTCTTGACAGGTAGATCGCAGCTTCAATAGTTCCCTCATAACCCAAGAGGCCTCACTAGGACATTGAATACTCCATGAACTCTGTCCTTTGAGAATATATACATGAACCCATTTAACCCATAGGTTGTCTGCTTGTTTGCCAAGGGCCCACAAGTGCTTCATATTAACAGCTTTATTCCATTTCTTCAACGATCTAAAGCCAAGCCCCCTTTCATTTTTTAGAATACAGAGATTTACCCAACTTACCTTAGCTCCATAGTGTTTCATATCAGTACCTGACCAAAGGAAGGCACTCAAAACTCCTTCTATTTCTTCGATTTTGTTCCTTCGAACTCTAGGTATATACATACATATATATATATATATATATACGAAAAAATATGGTGTTTGAATCGAGCACCTACACACATCGGATGACGTTGATTCCCGCGTAGGGCCCCATTGTTTTTCTTTTTTAGAATTTTTGGACGGCTCGGATCATCTGTTTGGTGGCCGGAGTTGGCCTGGAGCGGCCGTCGGTCCATTTTCGATATGGTACCCATCGGTACCAATAGCTTTATTGCTATTATATATGTTTGTATGTTTCCAAGCTTTTTAAACTTGGAAGATTACACTTACCAGGTCAAGTTTTGATTTCTTTTTGACCTCCTCCGAGAGGTGGTAAGCATCAACTGATTCAAAGATGATACGCATACTCGTGAATCATGATAAATGTCTATTTATGCTAGTAACTTAGTGTGCATATGTGACATACAATTGCCTCATCAACTATTGCACTATGAAACTATCCTTTCTTCATACTTACGCCTCTTCTCTGATGCTAAACCGTCATAATTTCAGGCAGTTTGGGTTAGTTTTTGTTTTATCAGAATCCATATACTAGGACTTCCTATGCGGCTTGGTTCTGGTTTCAGTAGAGAGGACGAAACAAATATGAAGTGCTGAAAATGTTGAGAGAAAAAGTCAGAGTCAAAGTCGAAACCTTTACTAGAATTTTCCCCTTCTCGTTATTTAGATTTGACTTAGTACCGGTGATGGTCATTGAGAAATTCCTGACTAGTTTGTTTTTACCCTTACTATCTAATCTTCTTTCTAGTATTTCATTAAGAAACTGCTGCTTTCTTTGGTGGTTGTAGAGCAAGGATGAGTTTTACTCAACAGAGCAAGACATTCTTCTGCAATCAGTCCAGATAATCAAGCAGCATGGTGCTACAGTGGGTTGCACCCAGGAAGATATGATCGCTATCGCTGGATGTATGGAAAGGAATGCATAATTGGAGTTCTTGATATACTAAACAGACCTGCTTAATAAATTTCCGGAAATGAGCTACACAGTCCTGAATTTGTGATTACTGTTTGGATTTGTCTGGATCTGATGATATTATTGTTGGAGTTGCATGTGCTCTCAATTATCGTATTCGTATTTGCTTTTATCTGATTACAACTATCTCTGTTGAGTTTTTTATCACCCTCTCGTCCTTGTGTTTTGTTTATATTTCAGAGTCTCTTTACAGCAACTTCTTAGAGATTTGCTTTCAAGACTCGATTTTTCACAGAGACTTAATTTTGAGTGAAAATGGTGTTCAAGAATTTGAAAGGGCAATATCATTCAGCGTTTTCTGAAAATTGGATTCGTTTCGAAAAATCCTGTCAATTGGTTTTCTAAAAACAGGAACTTAGCCAAAAACAAACAGCAACCAAACATAGATGTGCATTTCCATTGAGCAGTCATCTTTTTTGCCTTTCTCGTTTCCGATGATGGCAATACATCTTTGTTTTGAATTTAGGACTCTGAAGTGCAAGAAGTAGATTTTCGCCCGTATATTTAGCGAATTACTCTTGAGCACTCGTCCACATTATTGAAAATACAGATGATTCTTAACCCTGTTTTACAGCCTCATGTTTCAGGTACTCAGCAAAATCAGCAATACACTGATCATGTAGCTTCCGATCCCCGAAAACCGCGGCAGCTTCTCTCGCTCGGGCCCGTATCCCCTGTCCTTCCTCCGACACCATCGCTCGTTTCAGCGACTCGGCTATATCGTTCCCCGTAAATGATCCATCTTCTCTTCTCTCCACTTCAATTCCCAAGCCCTTCTCCACAAGCAGCCTTGCATTCAACCCTTGATCAATTATGAATGGCAACAAAACGAGACAATGTCCGAATTGCAATGTCTCTATGACAGAGCCCCACCCAGAATGAAACAAGGATCCCCCAATTGATTTATGTCCCAAAATCTCCATTTGTGGGGCCCATCCAATGCACACCTTCCCTCTCCCCGACGTCCGGCCACCGAAATCCGACGGGAAAATGTCGGGATCGTCGGCGGCCCAATTGGGTTTTCTAAGGGCCCATAGAAAAGGCAGATTTGATAACTCTAGCCCATGAGATATCTCATGAACTTGTTCTCTGGTTAGTTTACACTCACTCCCAAACCCAACAAACACAACTGAACTAGGTGGTTGTTGATCCAGCCACTCGAAGATCTCAGTCCAGGGCCCATCAGTAACCGTTTCTCTCTCCTTTGGTGGTTCCGGAGGAAGTAAACCCACCGGAATCACCGGCACGTTGTTGAGTCCGGCAAATAAATTTAAGTATTCGGATTCAAATTCCATGCAACTACGCACTGCGATGGCGTGACATGATTCGAGTATTTTGGCAAGTCGGTCAGCATCCGGTTTCCCAGTTCCGTTGTTTCCATAGAGTCCTGGGTGCACGAGAATTGCTTCGTGGGTGCGGTATGCTATTGACGACGGGAAGCTGAACCACTCCGGCGCCGACGTCATGCTCTCCGGCGATGGCCTTGTTAGGAAAATTATTGTTGAAAAGGAACTATAAATAATACTTATTATGAAACAATCCAATAATTAATTCGATGGAGTCCTCCATTGTTCCATTTTGTTTTGTTTTCTTGGTCAAAAAAAGGTCTAATACATGAAAGTACACGATACTTACTATTTAATTGGCTACAAAATAATTTGCGTCCCATTTTAAAAATTGGAGCCATTAATTTTATAAATTCCTTGTAAATTACTCAATCTCAAAAGGTGAGATTCCTTTTGCTTAGATATTCATGAGTATTCTGTCAAGCAAAATATGTTATCCAATAAAACCTCATTTTGAATCACTGGAGAGAAACTTTAAAGTTGGAAATAATCCTAGCCCATAATACCACATACCTAACTCTTTTCCGGCCGTCACCGGCAAGGTACTCCGACGGCCCCAAGAAAGCACAAACAGCCGCAGGGTAGGCGTAGAAGCAAACAAGGGGCACTTGGCATTCTCGAGCCACATCGGCAGCCCAGTGAGAGATAACGTCGACGACGATCCAATCCGGTCTCGTCTTGGCCACAAACTGCTTGAAGGGTTCCTCCATCAGATCAAATGCCGCCTTGAGAAACTGCATATTCTCTGGCGGAATGTCAACGGTGGCCTCGGCACCCTCCGGCAACAAGCGACGGTGGTCTGCTGCCGGTGTGAGCGGAAGCTCGACCATTGTTATGAGGGATGCTAGATTTGGAGGGAGTTTCGGGAGTCTCTGAATGTTTTTTGGAGTTGAAACGAAGGAGACTCGAATACCTGCTTTAGCATGCACACACAATACCTATATTAGTGGTACTCACGTAGTAACGGCATCGAGAGTATTGAACGATAAGATGCCGAGAATATTATGCAGTGGTGAATTTCTCAAAATTATAGACTAGAGAAAAATGGCCACTGACCTGCTTTAGCTAAGGCAATGGAGAGCTGGAAAAAGGGAATCATGTGACCAAAAGCCAGCCATGGCACCATCACAACATGAATCTCTCCCTCCATAACTCCTTGTTTGGTTTATCAATCCCCCAATTCAATGGATGCATGTTACTCCAAATCGAAACAACTTAAATAAATGAATGTGTTTTGCTCCAAGCCCACGTGAAGTACGACAGAGCTCATGCACAGTATTTATCTGGTTCAGTCCGGTATAGTTTTGGGCCTTTGTGCGCCCCTTTTGGATTCACAATAATAATCGAAATCGTTCATTTTGTAAATTTTGTTGATTACGGCATTCTTATGTTAATTCAGCTTGATCGAACATCGATTGTACATTTACAAAATTGGACCGAACTGGGGAAAAATAAAAACCAGACAGGAGATGTGTCCCACAGCCATGTCCGGCGAAGCATTATTGGTGCTCATTTATCACTTTTATTTAAACAAAATATATTAGACTTTGTCATCAATTTCAAGAGGTGCCTTTAAGAAGTATATTTTTTTTTGGCTAAGCAAGGTGCCTTACAGCACTCCATTAATTGTGGCAATACATTTCTAATCCTATTTTTATTGGTTGTCTTGTCATTGCCCGCTACCACTATAAAATACATGTAAAAACTCCAACATTATTTGTCAGTTCAATTAAATAGGAACAAAACCCTTTATCTGTATATGGAAAATTCTAAAATCGAGCTTTCAATAGTGAGTATGTGAATGTGTATTAAAAGATAGAAAAAATATACAGAAATATGTGTTTTTCTTATCTTCTAATGTGCTTATTATTAGCCCAGTGAGCTGACAATAGCAAAACCATATCTATATATTTCGATTAAAGTAAATAATGGTACCTAGAAATATTTTGTCACTGCACAGCTTCGATGTGATCTCAAAAAGCGTAGATTTGTTGCTTTCCAACTTTCGATCCATCGATTTTGTGCCTTCGATGTCTAGGGTTTGCCCCAAAAGCTCGATCGTCATTTTACTGTTGCTCTCAATATCACTATAGCTGAAGGGTTTGATTTTCCGTGGAAAAAAACCAAAAAGGATTTGATTTGAGCGTATGAAGAGAAGTAACGTGCTTTATTTATTATAAGGGTAACGATGTCTTTTCACTCTTTGCCGTTAACAGAGTTACGGTTGCAATTTACTCCAAAACCATAGGGAGGTGAAGTGCTCATTAGTTAACGTCAAAAGAGTTATCTGCCAAACGTCCAAACCTTAGGGAGGCAATCCGTACTTTGCCTTTTTATTAGTCCTATCCTTTCCGTAAATTCCTAGTGCATGAAAATTGCCGCATAATTTCGACATCCCATAGATGACGGGAAGTTGAACCATGCACTCCGGTGGCGACGACGCCGTGCTCTCTGGCGATGGGCCTTGTTATGGAAACTGGTTTTATTAAAATGGAACAATAGATAGTTGATTAGGAAAGAAACAATAATTCAAAATGTATCCCCCCGGCCCTGAGATTTCCGAGGCCCTAGGCGGGATTTGAAAATGGGGCCTCTCATTTTTAAGTATATATATAAGTTGTTTTGATAAATAAAACAAGTCAGCCTTGTAGTTGAGTGGCAGAGCTGCTATACTCGCTTTAGAACCTCTGGGTCGAGAGTTCGAAACTCCTTAACGTTGACTGAAAGCCTTTTCTTTTGAATGTTCAAAAAATTTTGCATTTAACTTGCATGGGCCAGGAGTCGAACACGGCACCTCTGACTTCTTATGCGCTAGCAATCGACCACCGCACCACAGTAGACTAGTTATAAATTAGTTCACTTAAATAATATTTAACATAATCCGTTATTTGGGGGCCCTATTATTCGGCCCGAAAG
Source organism: Rhododendron kiyosumense (assembly GCA_019656275.1). Taxonomy (NCBI): domain Eukaryota; kingdom Viridiplantae; phylum Streptophyta; class Magnoliopsida; order Ericales; family Ericaceae; genus Rhododendron; species Rhododendron kiyosumense. Next base: position 1,172,894 of record BPLS01000147.1, on the reverse strand, counting down.
GGGAGGCCCTAGGCGGCCGCCTGGTGGGCCTGTGCCCAGGGCCGGCCCTGCATTTTAGCAATTCGATCAATCTGAGATGATGGTCAAGCAAGTCCCAAATTAACCATCTGATCTTAGGGTTATTAACTTATTATGTGAAAACATTAAGATTTAAGACCATGTTCGTTTTGGGATCGATTACTAAAATCCCGTAATCACCAACTACATGGCATGCAGTTGTGATCCCATTTTTTTTTCTGTTTTAATTCCAATCCCATTTTTCAGATACTCAACCAACCCAGCAATATATCCATTTTTCAAATATTGAGATAATTATGCACGTAAGCAATAAATTAGGAGTTTAAGAAAAAACTTATGTGGATCGAGTTACGCGTAAAGCGTTGTCCTAAGAGAATATACGTTCCCGCTTGTATCAAGTTGTGTGACGTTCTTGTTAAGGATATAGAATCTCACATTGTTTGGGAGTGGAATAGGTGATCACTTAATAATATTTAAGACTTCTCCAATCATTGCCAATTGGTTTTAAGATGGATATAAAATTTCTACAGTTCCACTCCCAAAATAAAACAATCCTACAAAAGTTTGTGTGCTACTAAAATTTTTTCCGAGCCAAGAACCACCCGTATGCTTAAAATCACTTGTGTAGAAGTACGATCGATACACTGGGGTTTAAATCAAAAGTTTTCTCGGTAGTTTTCTTGAACAAGTAAAATGATCAAGAGGGAAAATATATATGAGCCAATTGCATCCTGATATTTTGGTTGGAAGAGAATAAAGTAGAAGTAAAGGCTTTTAGCTTTTCGAGGAGGAAAAGATTCATCTACTGGCACAGTATGCATATATACATGTGGAGTAATGGGTATGCAGCGCCCAAAAATTTAAGAAGAAAATGGGCATCCAATGACAAAAATAAAACCTTAGATAAGATATATACATGTTTCGAGAGCTTTTAATAAGGGCGCTTTTATTTTCATTAAATACAGACGTCTCTGGTAGTCCGATCGTGATTTCAATGGTCCGGATTTGTTGTCCGGACCATTGAAATCACAATCCAACGGCTGATAACAAAAGTCCGCAAATAATAAAAATAATGGCGCCCTCGGTAGAAGGCCCCTTTACACATGTAATTTTAAATTATCTCCAACAATAAATGAATGTGTTTTGCACCAAGCCTCCGTGAAGCACGACAGTGCTCATGCACAGTTGTTTGGGCCAGCACAGTTGTTTGGGCCATATTTGGTTCTCCTGCTTCTTGGAGAAGAAGTGCTGCAACGACTGGTTTTGTTTGGTTGGGAATTGAGTTTAGTTTAGTTTTGATAGTAAGTGGAGAGAGAAATACAGTAATAATTGTAGAGAGAGATAATGATTGGAGAAATATGAGAAAGTAATAATTGAAGATATAAAGTAATGATTGGAGAAAGAAAATTAAAACTAAACTAAATTAAGAACCGAACACAACCAGTATTTCTTTGGTCCAATCCAGAATAGTTTTGGGCCTTTGTGCATGCGCCCATTTTGAACTCACAATAATGATCGAAATCGTTCATTTTGTAGATCTTATTGATTATGTCATTGACATAAAAAATTTAGTTCGATCAAACATCAATAGTACATTAACAAAACTTGACTGAATTGGGAAAAAAAAAATTGGATAGGAGTTGTGTCCCACGGCCGTGTCCCGCAAAGCATTATTGGTGCTCAATTATCACTTTTATTTAAACATAATATATTAGACTTTGTCATCAATTTCACGAGGTGCCTTAAAGTATGTTTTTGGCTAAAAGCAAAGGTGCCTTAAAGTACTCCATTAATCAAGGCAATACGTTTCTAATCCTATTTTATTGGTTGTCTTCTCATTTCAAGAAAAAAAGGTTATAGAGAAAGAGATTGTTAGTAGGAGTGCTATTTTCTGTAACTAATTGAGAAACGAATTAAAATTTGGAGTACTATATCGTTCACCCACCTGAGCTGTGGGTGAACATTACGCAGTGTTCATTTTAGACAAACATTACGCATTTTTTTCGTAAAGTTTACACCGAATTAGTCAAAAACATTCACTTTATGGGTATTTTGGCTAGTCATTCATCGTCTTCCTTACAGTCCTGTTGTTTTCAAAAAATTCCTGGTTCATAAAAATTGCCTCATAATTTCGGTATGCTTTATTGGTATTGCTGTTGTTATGGAAACTAGTTTTATTAAAAAGGAACAATAGATTAACTTGGAGCAGTGCAAAGTGGAGCGCTTGCGTACATTATTTGAGCACTAAAATCAGTATTCAAAGTTAATTTGGAAAGAAATAATAATTCAAACTGTAGCCGAGCATATAGTCCCATTTTGGCAATTCAAAAAAAATCTGTTATTACATGAGATCATGGTCAAGCAAATTAACCATCTGATCTTAGGGTTATTATGTGAAAACATTAAGACCATGTTTGTTTTGGGATTAAAAACACTAAAATCCCGTAATCACCATCTCCGTGACATGCAGTCATGATCCATTTATTTCTGTTTTCCAACCCCATTTTTCAGATACTCAACCAACCCAGCAATATACCCATCGTGTATCTCTCGGTCACCGACAACCGGAGCCACATCTCTCAGACGAGCCCTCATTCCCTCTCCTTCCTTCCCCACCATCGCTTGTCTCAGAGCCGTAGCTATATCACTCCTCCTAAACGACCCGTCTTCGCCCTCTCGACTTCAATCGCCAGTCCCTTCTCTACCAAAAACCTCGCATTCAATCCTTGATCGATGATCAGTGGCAAAACAACAAGGCAGTGCCCGAACTGCAACATCTCAATTGCCGAACCCCATCCAGCGTGAAACAACGAGCCTCCAATCGACGGGTGTGCCAAAATGTCCATTTGCGGAGCCCATCCAATGCACACCTTCTGTTGGTTGCGCGGAGAGAATCCAGGCGGCAAAGCATCAAAATCATCCTTAGCCGAAATGGGCTTTCTCAAGGACCATAAGAATGGAAGCTCTGATTACTCAAGCCCGTAGGCTATCTCGTGAACCTGTTCTCGACTTAGTTTACACTCGCTCCCAAACCCAACAAACACGACGGACTTGGGTTCCTGTTGGTCGAGCCATTTGAAGGTTTCGATCCAGGACTCATCGGTGATTTGTCGTTCTTTCGGTTTTTCGGGTGGGAGAAGTCCTACTGGAATGACTGGCTTTCCAATGAGCTTGGTGTATAAGCTCAGGTACTCGCCTCCCAATTCTCTGCTGGTACGTAATGCCAGGGCACGACTCGCATTGATTGTTTTGGCCTCTCGTGTTGCAGGAGACATCCCTGTATCATCTTCTCCAAATACTCGAATTAGTGTATCTGTTGGTGACATTACACGATTAGGGGAGTAATTGGAATAAAGTTGAAGAAAATTGTGCCCCTTGGCTCCTGATTTCTTTTCTTTGTGATAACGATTACCCAAAAAAAAAAAAAAGGAGCTAAAGGAATTGTCACCACAACCAGGGAAAATGTTCGTTGCTCATGGACATGTCTCACAATCCTGTTTCATTAAGGTTTTATTGTTTAAGGCCTTGTTTCACTAACATTTTTTACTTTTAGAAAAAGTGAATATTTTGTCTTTATTCAATTTTTTTTTTTGCTGTAGTTAGATTTGCATCAAATTTTTGTGAATTATGTCGAGACAAATCAGAAAAGTAAAATACCCAAATATTTTGGAAAATAACTACTTTAAAACAAAAAAAAAATCACTTTTTTTACTTTTTTATTTGAAATTTAGGATCCTAATAAATACTGAAGAAAAGTTACACAATTGTATACTCAGTATCCCCGTGATCTGAATCGCTAGAGAGAAACCCGACCGATTGAAATAAATGGATAAAAAGCCACAATAGACATTAGTCTGAGGTTCCCGCAAACTGGTTCGAAAAACCTTGCCTTACCAAAGAAAAAAAAACACACCACAGGTCCATAGGGAGTTAAAGAATATGAATAGATCCCGTTCTACTTTTTTTCTAAACCGTTTTTTTTTAAAAGAAAATAATTTCAAATTCAAATATAACAAAAATGAAAAATAATTTTTTGATTTTTTTTTCACTGTTTAAAGGATCTCAATGAGATCTATCAAACAAAATTCATATTGGTAGAAAATTATTTACGTAAACACATGATTTTTTAGCTTGAAATTATCATTTTTTTTACAAAAAATTTCAAAGAAAATGGAACACACCCGTGCTGAATTGGATCCTTAAAAAATAAGTATTTCTTTGCAATTTCAAGCTTAAAAATAGTAAGCTTACTGAAATCAAAAAATGTATAATATGAATTTTGTTTGATAGATTTCAATGAGATTTATTAAACTCGGCAAAAAAAAAAAATTATTGTAAGTTCATTATTTTTTAAGTACTTGTCTAAGAAAGCGGAACGGGGAATGCACCAACTGTACCGGCTGCTTCGAATCTGCGGTAAGCTACCGACGACGGAAAAGTGACCCACTTCAGCGGCGATGTCAGGCTTTCCAGCGACGACCGGTCTCTCTTCTGTCCGTCCCCGGTTAAGTATTCTGGCGGACCGAAAAACAACATAGTCGCGGCGGAGAAAGGGAAGAAGCCCAAAACAGGGACAGCGCAGTCTTTCCCCACGTCAGTTGCCCATGGAGAGACGAAGTCGACAACAAGCCAATCAGGCGAATGCTCCAGTACAAACTTCTCCAACGGTTTTCGAAGGAGATCGAACGCTTTGGTTAAGTACTGGATTTGGTCTGCGGGGACGTGTTACACTATATTTTACCGTCTGTCGATGATCGATTGAAAGGTGACAATTATGAGAATGCTTCATATTTTATTATTATTAAGTATTCGTATTAATATTAGAACTAGTATTAGTATTTCTTTTATTATTGTTATTTGCATGCAGGACACTTGGCTTGCTCCTACATATATAGAAGTTAAAAGGACACTTGTCATTCTCCTCCACATTTGAAGGGTAGTGGGAAGTTATTTTGACAAGTAGAAGTAACTGATTGAATGAAGACTAATGGAGAAGTTAGGAAGTTATTTCTTACGTTTGTAGTTTTCTATAAATAGTCTTTTAAGACTTCATTGTAATTCCTCTCCAACAAATCAAAGTCTATCTTTATTTGTCTTAATTTTTGACATTACTAACCCATTCGGGTTATAACTAAAAGTAGGAGTAGAATTTTATATTCTAAGCTTAACTTAGGATATTCGATGTGTCGTTCATGGCGATAGATCAATCATTGAAGATTAATAGAAGTCTCTTCCATTCGTCCTCAATTTCGTTCTTAATCTCACATTTGACTCGACCGCTATTTCTTTTCCGATGAAATCCTAAAATACGGCGTAGAACCACGGATCCGTCATGTGGAGACATAACCGCATTTGCTCTTATTTTTGTTGTTGGTATTGTTTTCCGAAATATCTGTCGATTTCGATTGAGGGAAAAATTGGTAAACATGACGTCTACGGTGGCCTCAGCCCCTTGGGTTAATGGGTTCGAGTCCAAAACTGGCAAAGGAAGCGAGACGAAGTTTATCGATACGTTTTTACGGTGTTTAGGGAGTCTTTGTATGTTTTTTGGGGTTGAGATGTAGGAGACATACACACCAGCGTTGGCTAAGGCAACGGCGAGTTGGTGGAATGGGATTAAGTGGCCGAATGCTGGAGCAGGGAGGAGCAGCACATGGATTTTGCTGATAATTACTCTCCCCATAGGAAGAGAATTGCAGAGTACACAGGAATTATTGTGAAAACACAGATTGGTATTAAGTAATAGTACAACTACATGCATTACTCATTATATCATAGGAATAGTACCATATATAATTGGTGACAAACAATATTACACTAATTATCATACTTGACAAAGCTATTATGACATAGACTTTCAAACGTAGACTTTCTTGTATTAATATTGTTTCGCAGTTTACAAATTACACTTGGTTTGTGAAGAGTGAGTGGTGTGAAATACTCCTAATTACTTGAGCAGATACTCTGTTGTTGCATTATTCATGCACTTAAAATAAAATGGGTTCTTCGTCCCATTCTGCTAATTAAAATAAGTACATATTTTTTGAAGAGGAGTTTGTGGTCATGAGAATATCTGTTTAACATGTCATTCTGTGAACATACGGTTGTTTATGGAGGTGAATTGCTTAACTCTTTTTTGAAAAAGTTTCATTTAAATCCGGACCTTCTAAAGTCGAAACGGGTGAGCAAGATCGAGCAGCTCCGTTAATAAAGGAATCACGGTCCCTCCGTGAATTAGTCAATCTCTATGGTTAGAAGTTGGAAAAAGTTATTAATTGTTGGCAGTGGGAATTGATGTATTATTTGATGTAAATCCATAACATGACAAATGAATTTATTGAGGAAAGGAACAGGATGGATATGAACAATTAAGTGTCGGTGGCATGAGCAAAAAAGTCATTTGCTTATTAGAATCCAGCTAGGGTACTAAAGACCCCTAACAAACTATAAAAATTCATGACATAAAAATTCGTTATCATCACAAAATTTCGTAAATAACACTATAAAATTTGCCCAAGAAATCATTTCCGTGGTTATTTTTTTAATTTACGGTACAGATTTCGGGTTTTTTTGGCTGGGGGAGAGAGAGAAAGAGAGTGAATGTGTGTGATATTATTTTGATATTATTTCCAGTGCTAGTGGATGTCCATCGTTTGCCGAAGAAGAAAGGATCGCTGGATGATTGAATCACGGGGACTCGAACCTTGAATGTTCATATCAATACAATGACGTTACGCGGATTTAATTATGTCCATGGGAGATCAGTTACTATAACGGAGGACTAGGTTTTTTGCCGTCGTGTAAGCGTGAAGATTTCGTGGCCGTAGACGTGCTTTATATACCACAATTTACAATTTTAATGAAATACACAAAATTAAAGTACAATAATCTCAACAGTCACATGTAGCATTTTATGAATTTATTTTGTATTTAATAGTTTCTACGATTCTCCTCTATCGAGAATCTTTTTTTCCCAATAATTTCCAACCATAACACAGCGCATAATCTCCAATCACTTATCACTTTTGTGACAATTGCTTTATTAACGTCTGTTCAGTTTCAATTTGGTCACGAATACCCCAAGGTACCTATTATTCAATTTCTATGTTTACGTAGTAATTCAAATTACAATAATTCACGTAACAATCAACAGCATACAAAAGTCATAAATACAATATCTGACATAACAATATTCTAATTTATTAAATATTAATTGACACATAAGTCAAAATAAGCATACGGTGGTTTGAATAAAATCATTATCTTAAAAGATAATGTTTTTCCTTTTTCATTTACCAAACTGATAATATCAACTCATACAGTATTCTCAAAATCATTTATTCTATTTCTTTATTATCACAAAATAAATATTTAGTCAAACAATTAATTACTACACTTAAAATTAAGTCTACTTCTCACATTTAGAATTTATATAAAACATTTTCACTAATTTTCTATTTAAAATATTATCTTTAACTACCATATTATTATTCATAGATTTTCCAAACTAATTTTTATTCGAAAGTGCATATTACTAAATTTAGTATTTATTTAACTTTATTTTTTTTAAAAACAAAATACAATAAATGTCTAATATTAGATTTTTATAATGAGGTGATATGAGACTAATATGGCCAATAATATATTTTGAGATTAGCTTATAAGTAGTAACCTTTTTTTTTTTTTTGCTAAAAGAAAATATCTCCTCATTTACATTTTACATCCAAATCGTTACGTATTTAATTATTATATAATTACTACATAAACTACGATTATTCTGATAAATTTATTAATCGCATAATTTTTCACATACACATGAATTTTAATACCAGAATTCACCATAACTTCTTATCTACACAATAATTTATTAAGGTTTCGGGTTTCCAGAAAACTACCTCAAACGCAATTCTAAGCTCGGGTAAGTGTTGCACGGTGTCCGTACATTGTTGTGGTGGTTCCAAAATCTCGAGATGGCGTCCGGCAGCACTCCGGTGGGACCCACCGCGGTGGCACAGATGTAGATGGTTTAATTAATGTTTAGATATTAATATTAGTCATTATATTATATTGGTAAAATAGGTAAATAGGATAAAATTAAGAGACAAATTGGTCCAAATTAAAAACTGTCTAAACCCTTTCAATATTCTTTTATTACTTGTTAGGTTAGAAAAGTGCCGAGATCTTCTTCGGCCCCATCGGGTTTTCTAAGGACCCATAGAAAAGACATGCAGATTTGATAGCTCAAGCCCATGTGCTATCTCCTCATTAACTTGCTCTTTCGTTAACAAGTTTACGCTCCGTTCCGGATTATCTTCTTTTTTCAAATTTTTAAATTCAAATATAATGAAAATAAAAAATATTTTTTTGATTTTTTGCACCGTATAAAAGATTTCAATAAGATCTATCAAATAAGATTCATATTTATTGAAAAATTATTTACGTAAACACATGATTTTTAAGCTTAAAATTGCCTTTTTTTCAAAAATTACTTTTTCTCTAATCCGGAACGGAGCCTACACTCGCTCCCAAACCCAACTCAACTAGGTGGCGATGATCCATCAATTAAACAGTGGCGTAGCCAAGAATAATCAGTGGAGGTATTACGAAATAAAACTCAGATAACAACCACCCTTAATCAAAATTCCACTAACCCACAACTTGAAGGTTGATGGCGATGCTACAGTGACTTGCGTGTTACATTGATCAGGAGTGTCAGTTCAATAATTTATATGAACCTTTTTTTCATTGGTACGTATCATTGAGTGTATCGATCTAAAACATAACACAATGATGTTTTTTTATATTGGCTACAAGAATTGGTGACTAAAAAACCTAAACCAACAAAAAAACATGCATATTAAAAAAACTAAGACTAATTAATTAGCAAACATGAATAATTGCCAAGACTAAGTAGGAAGAATGATAAAACCATTACATGGTAACATAATATCTCCTAATACAGTATTATGCTAACAATGAGAAACGAATGGAAATTTCGAACACCATTTTGCTCACTCACCTGAGCAGCGAGTGAACATTACACAATGTTGATTATGGACAAACAATACTCATTTTTCATAAAGTTACGCCGAATTAATCAGAAACATTCACTTTAGAGGTATTATATCTAGTCGTTCACCGTCTTTCTTATCAGTCCAGTTGTTTCCAAAAATTCATGGTGCATGAAAATTGCCTCATAATTTCGGTATGCCATGCTCTCTGGCGATGGCCTTGAACCACTCCGGTGGCGACGACGCCATGCTCTCTGCGATGGCCTTTGTTATGGAAACTACTTTTATTAACAAGGAACAATAGATAGTGAATTAGGAAAGAGACAATTAATAATTCAAAATGTAGCCAACCACATAGTCCCATTTTAGCAATTCAATTTGTTATTACATAAGATCATGGTCAAGCAACTCCCAGACCATCTAGAGTTATTTATTACGTGAAAACATTAAAACACTAAAATACCCTCATCACCATCTCCATGATCCATTTATTTCTATTTCCCAACCCCATTTTTCAGATACTCAACCAACCCAGCAATATACCCATCGTTTATCTCTCGGTCACCGACAACCGGAGCCACATCTCTCAGACGAGCCCTCATTCCCTCTCCTTCCTTCCCCACCATCGCTTGTCTCAGAGCCGTAGCTATATCACTCCTCCTAAACGACCCATCTTCGCCCCTCTCGACTTCAATCGCCAGTCCCTTCTCCACCAAAAACCTCGCATTCAATCCTTGATCGATGATCAGTGGCAAAACAACAAGGCAGTGCCCGAACTGCAACATCTCAATCGCCGAACCCCATCCAGCGTGAAACAACGAGCCTCCAATCGACGGGTGTGCCAAAATGTCCATTTGCGGCGCCCATCCAATGCACACCTTCCGTTTGTCACGCGGAGAGAATCCGGGAGGCAAAGCGTCAAAATCATCCTTAGCCCAAATGGGCTTTCTCAAGGACCATAAGAATGGAAGCTCTGATTCCTCAAGCCCGTAGGCTATCTCGTGAACCTGTTCTCGACTTAGTTTGCACTCACTCCCAAACCCAACAAACACGACGGACTTGGGTTCTTGTTGGTCGAGCCATTTGAAGGTTTCGATCCAGGACTCATCGGTGATTTGTCGTTCTTTCGGTTTTTCAGGTGGGAGAAGTCCTACTGGAATGACTGGCTTTCCTATGAGCTTGGCGTACAAGCTCAGGTACTCGCCTCCCAATTCTCGGCTAGTACGTAGTGCCACGGCTTGACTCGCGTTGATTGTTTTTGCGATTCGTTTTGCAGGTGACATCCCCGTAGCATCTTCTCCATAGTATCCCATAAGTGTACCTGTTTGTGAAATTGCCCCCCAAAAAACGAGAGAATAAACAAGTAAATTGGAATAAAGTTGAAAAAACATATGGCAAGGTTCCGTTCTACTAAAATTTTTATTTTTTAAATATTTATTTCTTATTTTACGATACATGTTATCTCTATTATAAAACAGAAGTGTATGGGGATAAGTTGTTGGAACGGCTTAGATTCATTTGATCCAAAGGCTGTAGTGCATCCTCTCATTTCCCGATTAAGTGTCCATGATTTTCACATAAATCACGCAACCGCCATCCCCTTCCAACCGGAATGCGTAGTGCCGTAGGCACGGGGTAACGTACTAGTATACTTATACTCCCTCCGTCCCAAATTGATTGTCCGATCCGCAAAACGGAGTGTTAAAAATAATACAATTTTTGCAAGAAAAAATCAAAAGTTTTTTAACAACTTACTAGATATCAATGAGAATTTTTAATTTGTGAAAAAAGT
>BPLS01000147.1:1040391-1132073 GCA_019656275.1 Rhododendron kiyosumense | reverse complement strand
ACGAATATGGTGAGGGCAATAATTGAATTATTGTTGTAGTACTTGGGGCAAATTTACTAAAATGTCCCAAATATATATAGCCATCGTGACGTAGTTTGGAGGGCAGTGGGGTCGCGTGACTCCCCTTGCCCTCACATGCATCCGCCTCTGTATACTCCCTCCGTCCTAATTTAATTGTCATTTTTGGGAGTTTATATCATTTTTCAATTGATTATATCCCATAATATATACTAATGTTTTACGTGATTTGAAAAATATTGTATTATAAAATTAGTCGAGATCTATCAAACAAAATCTATATCGATTATAAAATTCATTACTCATTTAAAGATATAACTAGTTTTTTATCTGGTTAGAATAAAACTAAAAACAATTAAATTGAGACGAAGGGAGTATATATGTCACCAGAGAAAAGTGATCGTGTCTCATGCCCCTTCACCACTATAAATCGGTAAAAGACACAAGACTAAATGTATAGATTTCACGTCAATTTGTGATGATGAAGGGTCCGCTTCCACGAGTCAAAATTCTTGAGATCAGGACTACATTCAAAACAACTAGGAAGACCGTTTAAAAAAGTCAGTGAAAATTAGGCCGAAGAAGCCCTAGTCCACTTCCCTGCACAAGGTCAAGAAGTAGTTGCGGACTTTTTAAAAGCCCAAACAATTAGCTTTCTTCTTTGGAAAAAGAACTAGATCCAATCTCCCGGGCTTGACGGTGTCTGGATCAAAAAGTATAATGGCCATATTAGGTGGGGGTATTTATGGCTACATGTCTTTGCTGACTTTAAAAAGCCCTAATTTTGGGATCGATGTGACCTTAAGGTTGGCCAAAGGCGCCCCATTTGTTGATCTGCATTCGAAAGAAAGGGTGTAGCAAAACTTATTAAGTGCTTGTGCAGCAGCAGCACCACCACGTGATGTTTTAGAACACATTTTCATCACAAAGTGTGTGGCTCTCGTATTATTAACATGTGACGAAAAATTGACTTGCAACACCATCAGTGATGGTGCTCCCCGAATAATCACTTTGTATGGTGCTCAGCTAACCACAAAGCCCCACCAATAAGACTTTTATCGATTGCTACTACTATTAACCTTCTCTCTTTTTTTTTTATGTACAAGGCAAACCTTATCTACTCATTTGTTAATTCAGCTAAAAGGTGTTAAGCATATATGGTGTCTAAAAACAGCCTACTTACCTCATAGGATAGGATAAAATTTCTTGGAATAAGAGTTATCATATGCTATCCACTTTGTTTTGTCTACTATAATATATTCTTCTATATGCATGGTGACATTTCATGGTATAATAAAACCTTTATTATTCAGTGCTTTGGCCACCACTTCTCGGCGACATTCTTATAATGAGATTTCACTCACTAGGCAATGATCACAGTGTAGGTTTGACTACTTTAACGGACCCGGTTTTTATGCAGTTGGACCGCAGAAAGGCCTCTGTCGTTTCATCGTACCCATTTGTTTTTGCATTCAACGGTCCAAATTTTAACAAAATTCTTCTAGAGAACTTTAAAATCAAAATCATTAAGAACATTTTTGAACGATTAGGATCACGCGAACGGCACTTTGCAGTCCAACAACAGACTGCAGAAAAGCCAGATTCTACTTTTAACATGTAGTAGTATTATTTTTAGGATAAAGGTATTTGGACACTTGACCAAAGCTGTAGAGGAGTAGTCACACTGCCACAATTACGCACCTGGAAATTTTAAAAATGACATTTGACTTAACTACTGTTATGTTGTCAGAGGTGGATGCAAACGCCATACTATTTGTTTGAAATGCCCGATGATTGATAATGCTTAGAGGAAAAAACGAAAGACAAAATTTAAAATGTAAGCAATTACGAAGCAAATCTTCGACATCTGCGGTTACTCTCATACCACATACACATTCATTCACGAATGGGTTTCTTAAGATGGCCAGGCAAGACGGAATCATGAAAAGTCGTTAGGGCATCTTGCAACAAAAGGATAGAATAAGATATTGTTACGTATTTCCGTCGCGGGTTTGGAGTCTTTGTGGTCACACCCCAAAAAGAGTTGTCTTGCCCGATCGCCTCCTCCTCCACCCTTTTTAACTTAGCAAAACAAAATAATGTTACGTATGCGATTAAATACGCGTATACAAAGTCTTGTATCGGAGACAAGGTGAGAATTTTATAAAATCAAATTGAAGCAATAGTAAAAAGATGGGTAAGATCCCATCAATTATTGACAGTCTATATATATGCAAAAAGTGGGACTCATTAATCGAGCACCCGTGAAGTGGGTCGGCAACAGTGGTGGTGGCTGCCAAAAAGTCTCACGAGATCGTAGGTGAGGGGAAAAAGTCCAAGAAAATTGGTTTAGTGAATTGGACCCTACTTTCCAACTGAAACGGCCAAAATGGACCCCCTAACCCAACCTCCCTCCTACTCACGGACCCACAGTTTCCCTCACCCATAGGGGCTATAATTCAAGCGGGCGAGGCAGCCGGGTTAAAAACCTCCCGTTTTTCATCAATCAGTCTTGAGTTCGAATCAACTTAGGATTAGATGGTTGAGTTGCGAGGGTGTCTTATCCACTTGCATTTTGGTGGGGGTATTTCTGCCGTTCTAGTAATGGATCCCGTGATGTGGTGATAAAGAAAAGCATCTTCTCTGTCCGCCCGGATCAACTGTGACTCGAAATCCGAACATCATAAGACGGGCAAGTTCTTCTATAATCAGACCCAGCCCACCTTTTTTACTGAAAGGGAAAAAAAAAAAGAGAAACATACTACTATAGTAACAAGTAATGAGAAAATCGAATATTGTATTTAGCATTTTGCTTTATTACTTTCTTAATATTTTTATCTATTCTCAATGAAATTTTTTCACAAACTCAGCATCCAGAAACAACCTAAATCCATGCATAGATTTTCATAATCTCTCACTAAATGAGCTCCTTGATTTTCCAGATATGGATCTCTATATCAACTCCTAGATTACCTCGGGCCAATTATTATTTGTCCTCTGGTCAAATTAAATGGTTTTTTTACGTAGAAATAAAGTGGAATTGAGGGCTCATGCTTTTCATTTCCCAGAGAGAGGTGGATCTAGAATCCATTATGTCCGATCTGAACAACCAGCCTCAATTAAAGAAAGTTTGTTTATCTAAAAGACCAGTGAAAAATAATGGAGTATTCTAACTCTATTTTTTTCCTAGAAGAGATCAAACAATCGTCATATCATGAGGGCAATGGTAAATTCCCTGTGCGATATTGTAGCTTTTTGGGCCCGATCGTCAACTTCAGAAACTCGAAATTAATCGAAGTGCGTGCAAGCTGGTCCATAGACTTAGTTATCGAAGAAATTATTGTAGCTAGCTGTTTGGTGCTATAAATACTACCAGTACTACATTGTATTACAACATCACCAAACAGATTCCATTTCACATTCCCACAATGGGGCGGTCCTCGAGAAGCTCTGCAAGCATTCAAGTAAGTCCACTCCAATCACTTTCTCTTTGTTACTTTTCCATCCTTTTTTCTCACCAACCAAACACAACTTCTCCTAGTTAGAACACCCATTTCTTCAATCTGAATTAGTAACATGTACAACAGCAATCCTGATGTTTTGTACTTAGATTTCTATTTCTTCTCTGAAATCTCACTTTCCCAATGCCCTTTAATTAGTGCTAAACTTCTGGTCCCCATGTCCACAAACAAGCATTTTAGCTTTTTTCTCTGCTCCCATGGAGATATTATTTAGTTCTCATTGAGCATTGCTTCATTAGCTCTCTCTACCTGAGGCGGAACTAGATTTATTGACAGTGGGGTCAATTACTTAGAGTCATCTATCAGTTGTTATAACACCGAGCAAAGATTAAAATTTTCAGAAGTTATTTTGGGACAATAGCGAATTTTTTAAATCATTGGGGTCAAGTAACCCCGCTTGCCAATGCATAGTTCTGCCCTTGTCCACATGCTAAGGAATTTGCACACTTTTGTGGTAGAAACCACACCAATATGTAGTGAGGAGAGTCTTGAAGACTTGTTTTAACTCTTTATTTTTTTTGTCACCATGCCCTACCAATTCCACGATTTTGCTTCAAGATTAATTCCTGTAATTAATTTGAAAGTAGATTTTTTTGGGAGAATTTTTCATAAGTCCACTATAGTACTTTCCAAACCCATCTAATCCACTTCTAAGTTTCATAACCTACTAAGTCCATTAATAATTTTAATGACAAAAATATCCCATCTAAGAAATAAGGGCTTTATTTGGCTAACACGAAAATATATATTTTTGATTTTTTTTCGTTTTTGTTGCAATCAAGCCGCCACCGCCACTGCCACCACCGTGGCCGCCACCACCACCATCGCCGCTGCCATCATGCCACATATAACGTTATTTGTGTACCAAAAAACGTATTTTTTATTTTTCTCGATTTTTTTTTATTGAATTCGCTACACTTAACATTTAACGTTATATATGTGAAAATTTTATCTTTTTGTTTTTTCCCATTTTTCTTGTATTGATTTTTTAACGTTATATGAGTGAGAAAAATTTCCTAACATACAACATTATATGTGTGGCAAAAATTGTCTAGCATGCAACATTTCTTTTTGGTTTTTCTTATTTTTAGTCTTTAACGTTATATGCGGGTCCATATAAAACATATAACATCATATGTGAGTTTTTGAATATCTAAATATCGCAAAAAAAAAAATAGAATATATAACATTATATTTGAGCTTCTGCAACTCTGAATCTCATAAAAAAATAAAATATAACATATAACATTATATGTGAGCTTCTGTAATTCTAAATCTCAAAAAAAACAGAATATATAACATTATATCTGAGCTTCTTTAGATGTAAGTCTCACAAAACATGACACATAAAATTATATATTCTCAAAATAACATAATATCTTTCCAACAATATTATATATCTCAAAATATAATATTATTTTTTACATATCATGCCATCATTATCCTTATTTTCTGTCACGCTTTAAATCCCAAGTTGAATGTTGATGAGGCCACAGGGGGTCGAGCTTCATTTTTTCACCATTTCTTCATTAAAACCTTCATCGAATCCTTCAAAATTTGTGATTTTCTGTCTCCGAATAGCATTCTCATAACTTCTATATCTACATATATACATATTCAAAACAACATTAATATATCTCAAAAATGAGATATAATATTATATGTCTAACCCTAGAAAAAACATATATTACGCATGACAGAAGTTCATATATAACGTTATATACTCCGTTGTCCATCACTTATTAAATTGGTCCGCGCAGCGGCCTCTTTGACTTGCTTCTAACAATATATGGATATATCCATATGTGCTTTTGAGAGACCGTTGTGCGGACCTATTCAATAAGAGAACATATAACGTTATTAGTTCCTCTTTTTTTTTTTTTTGGGTTTTACAGGAGAAAATCTCATATACAACGTTAGATGTTCTCTATGCAAATTGAAATATTTTTTTTATGTCAATACAAGCTCATATATATATGGTCACAAATATTCTCATATAACCATATATAATCATATATGGATATATCCATATGTATTTATGAGAGGCCACTGCACGGACCAATTCAATAAGAGAACGTATAACGTTATTAGTTCCTTTGTTTTGGAGTTTTACATGACAAAATTAGGTACCAATAGCAACTTGTCACATAAAATATATGTCTCAATAGAGAAGATTATCTAAAACCAAACCGCATCATTAACCGAGCTTCAAATCACATATTTTCACATATAAGTCGGAGAGGCTGCTACGTGAACTAATTCAATAAGTGATCGACAATGGAGTATATACCGTTATATATGACAGAAACTCATATATAACGTTATATATTACTATATCTCTCTTTAACTGAGAATGTTTTAAAAAATGACATTAAATAACAACAAAAACACACAAAAATATATTTCTTGTGTGACACAAAAAACACACATATAACCTGTTCCAACCTTATATGTCTAGTTCTAGAAAAAAACACACATATAACCTTATATATTTATTCAAAAAACTCCAAATATATCAGAAGCAAGTCGAAGAGGCCGCTGCACGGACCAAATCAATAAGTGATTGATGAAAAACACAAATATAACCTTATATATTTATTCAAAAAAATTCAAATCTCTAACCCTAGGAAAAACACATATATAACCTTATGTATTTATTCAAAAACCTCCAAATCTAATAATAACCGGACATGGGACAAACAAAAGACCGGATCAACCTTCTTATAATATTATATTTTTTTGTTTTTACTACTCCAAATTTCTCTCCAGTAAAACAAATAAATGACCGAATCTACCTTCTTAATACGATAGACAAATCAACTTTAAAGCACTTTTATGAAAAAGCGGAATAACGTTATATAATTGACTGAAACTACCATCGGAGGAGGAGTGCCTCATTCCGTCTACCACAAAGGCCCATTTATGAGATCTGATGAGAAAAAACTCGACAATCAATAAAACAAACCTGCCCAATTCGCCTCAAGTCGGGTTTTACTTGCAAAAAACTAAGAATAAAAATTCTAAAGGCAAATTCCTTCCCTCAATTCATCATGGATTCCATGTAAACAAATATTCTTTCAAAATTCCCAATACTTGAACATGCTGTATGTACATACATGTGATATATACAAATATGGAGATGGAGGTTAAGAAATTTTGAGAAAGAGAAACAGAGATGGAGATAACAAAAGGCTTCTAAACCTTGTTGCCGTCCTCATGTCAGCAACGCTCGCCACTGGTTTGCTCCGCCTCATCATCCTCTTTTGATCCACTAGAAAGCAGAAACAAACCAGGGTCGGGCTCGGGGTTATCGCGGGGTCCAGCGTCATCTTGCTCACCGTCGTTTTCCACACAAATCTGTTCTGAGAGAGAGAGAGAGAGAGGAGAGAGAGGGGAGGCTCAGATCTGTTTCGTGATCTAGGGTTTCTCTCTCTATATGTTATATAAGAGGGTTTTTTGGTCTTGAAAAATATCTCTTTTTAAGTAAATTGGAGTTATTAGGTTATATAACTATATTAGTGGACTAGAGGGGTTATGAAATTTAGAAGTGGACTTAGTGGATTACAAACAGACTATAGTGGATCTCCCACCAATTTTTTAATTTTTGTATTACTTTGAAATTTCCTCAGATTATAGACTGAAAATGAATTGGAGTAACTATTCAGTGGTCTCGAACCACCATCGTAATTTTGATCCCCTATCGTTTATGGCTGAGCACATAAGAAAAAGCAGATCAAGAATATTGGAGAAACTGCCAGGATCGATCACCACATCAAGTTTAGAGAAGTGCAGGATCTTGGGTCCTAACCTTTCGACCGGTATTGGTTCGGACCAAAATGGCTGGGGCCTATGCGCTGAAAAGCTCCCATTTCTTATCACACTGACTCTTTTTCACCATCAAATTGGGCCGTAACAGAAAGGCATAGGCATAGCACTTTTTATATCCAAACACATCTCTTAATTTGTTTCCCTTTCAGAGCAAACGCTAGAACCATCGGTAAAGCATATATAACACTTGTTAGCTAGATGATGCTGAAGCAACAAAGATTATTGTCCGCATTTCTAGCTAGTTGATACTTTTATCCGTGAAGCTAGCAGCTTGCTGGAATTAGGCGCTAATAATAAGTGCTGGGGCCTATGCGCTGAAAACTACATAACAGATCGATGCTGCGGGAATTACATTCTTGAATTAATGCTGGAATTAGCTAGGAGTACTATAACTGCTGAAAATTATGTTTAAGTTTGATTTTGTGTTATAAAGCATAATACTACTAGTGAAACAATTAATGAAATTAGCTAGCTAGGAACCTTAACACGGGGATTAATCCCAAATTATAGAACACAACACACAACCAATCCCTAGCCGTTCATTGCTGTAATAAATTGTTAGGATTCGCTCAAACTCTTCCCTGGAAAAGTCATAGAAGAGTTTTTTTTTAATTTAGACAGTTCAAATATATCTGAACGGTCAGAATTATGCGCATAACCAACACAACGATTGTGCGTGTAACATTTTTAATATTGAGAGTTGCTCGGAACACCAATCTGCATTATACTTACAGAAGTTCTAAATGGGCATTTTGCTTTCACAGGGTAGAAAAGTTTGTTGTCCATGCCTAGAAAGATTCGACACGATAGGTTTTCTTTAGTACTCCATATCGTCACACCAAATCACTAAAGACAAAAGCAAGATAATTGAGCCTTTTTTTAGGAAGTAAGAGAAATGGGAAAATATTTTTTTAGTTCGGTAACTGGGATTTTTTTTTTTTTGGGGTACTTCGGAATATTTGTTGGGTAACTGATGCCAAAAAGAAAAAAACACTTAAAACTAAAAACAGTACGACACACGTACACACAATGATGCCAAAGAGGAAAAAACGAAGCATGGATTGATTTGGTGAAGTCCAGGGGTAGAGCCAAAAAATTTAATTAATTGAGTCAAAAATTAAATTTATATGCAATATATTTTTTTATGCACAAGTTCAAAAATAACTAAATTAAGAGGTTAATTATAAGATCAATATGCACTTATAATTTATTTTTGCCTCATAATTGGCCCGAAAAGACTTATTATATTTGTAAAATGTATGATAGTCTCATTTTTAGCATTATCATCTCTCGAAAAGAAGATAACGCTTTGAATTTTTATGCATTTAAAATAAGTTGGGACAATTTTGAAATTTTTTGTACGATCAAAGTAGTAAAATTTGGTTACAAGTGAGTGGGTCACTAGACTCCACTTGTCCCTTAGATCCGCCCATGAGTCCGACACATGAAGAATACACACCATGATGGCAAAGAGATAAAAGGAAGCATGAATAGGACCTGTGCGAAAGGGTTTCAATATGTCATTTGGGTTCCACCGAACCTAATGTTTTGTTTGGAGTGGAGCCCACATACATTGTAGGTGGGCAGTGTGTGTCGGCTCCGCTCCTCATATGAGAGGAGTTTGTGTATTTGTGTATGCAAGTGTGTGTGGTTGTTGCTAGGGCTGTAAATAAACTGAGCCATTCGCGAACTGTTTGAGGCTCAATTTCGGTAAGAACTCGTTCGAGTTCGATTCGTTTGCTAAACGAACTAAACCTGAACTTCTATTCTAGGCTCATTCCGTAAATGAGCCGAACCTGAGCCTAATAGTATTCGGCTCGGTTAGGTTCGCGAACCTATACTTAAATTTAATTAATAATTCAATAGGGGTCTATTTGTAAATGTAAAAAATTTTAAGGTTGTATATATAATTCAATACTTATTTTTCTCTCAAATTCTATATGATCAATGTGAGAGTTAGGGTTCGCTTGAGTTTAATGAGCTGAGCTGAACCAAACCTGAGTCTTGACGAGCTCAATTTGAGCTTAGATTTTGCTCGGCGCGATTCATTTGAGTTTAACGAGCCAAACTCAAGCCAAAATGTTCAAGTTCGAATCGAACCCAAGCCGAACTCGAGCCAGACTATTACCCTAACGAACCCAACCGAGCCGAACCCGTGCCTTGAAAAATTGTAATGAGCCGAACTCGAGCCAAGTTGTTTAGGCTCGAATCAAACTCGAGCCGAACTCATACTTTAACAAACCAGAGCCGAACTTAATAGAGTTCAGCTCGATTCAGTTCATTTACGGCCCTAGTTGTAGCGCTACTGCTTTCAGTGCTTTGTAAAATAGTTGGGAAAAAAGCTGAGGTGGACAGCAGCCCAAATTTGGGGGCCACCGTGAATTAAGTTTGTAAAATGGGGGCCCATTTGTGATTGACTCTATTTGGGCTTTGGAAAAGCCCATATTCATATCGGGCAGACCCGGTGAAATCTAGCCACCAGTAGAGTAGGGTGGGAATTTTATTATACAGCAGGGTCACAACTTCACATTAATTACTTAATTTGCACTCAAATGGTTAAACTAATATACTCTTTTCAAGTAAAGCAGCTTTAATTAAATTAAATCTTACACATTCTACACCATTTACTTGTGGATTGTTTTGTTCCATCACAAACCGGTATTTTTATGTATCAGACAACATTTTATATACGTTGTAAGAATAGTGCAGTCATGTGGCATCTCTGTGCGACAGAGTGATTTAAGCACAAAAACTCGAACATGTGTGTCACCACTAACGTGATACTCTCAACTAATGATGTATCACAATATATATGTATATGTGTATGTATGTATGTCACCCGAGAAAAGTAATGGTGTCTCATACCCCTTCACCACCATAAAATCGGTAAAAGATACAAGACTAAATGTATAAATTCCACATCAATTTGTGATGGTGAAGGATCCGCTTCCACAAGTTAAAATTCTTGAGACCTTGGACTGCATCAAAACAACTAGAAAGACCGTTTCAAAAAGCCCATGAAAAATTAGGCCGAAGAGGCCCCATTCCACTTCCATGCACAAGGTCAAGGGGTAGTTGCGGACCTTTTAAAAGCCCAAACAATTAGCTTTCTCTGGAAAAAGGACTAGATCCAATCTCTCGGGCTTGACGGTGTCTTGGATCAAAAAGTGTAATGGCCATTCTGGGTGCTGGTAGTATGGCTTCATGTCTTTGGCTCTTTGCTGACTTTAAAAAGCCCTGATTTTGGGATCGATGTGACTTAAGGTTAGACAAAGGCGCCCGCCCCATTTGTTGATCTGCATTTGAAATAAAGTGCGTTAGCAAAAATTATTAAGTGCTCGTGCAGCACCACCACGTGATGTTTTAGAACCCTTCTTCATTATAAATTGTGTTGCTCTTATACTAATGTGTGACCAAAAATTAACTTGCAACACCACCTATGTGTGATATGTGATGCTCTGAGAGCACCGAATAATCACTCGTTTATGCGGTATGGTGCTCTAGTGCTAACCACAAAGACCCACCAATAAGACTTTTTTATCAATTACTACTACTATTAACCTTTTATTTTATGTACAAGGCAAACCTTATCCACGCATTTGTTAATTCAATAAAAAGGGAATTGGGGGATGAACTGTGCAGTAGTGTGCGAAACATCGTGCTGCGCACCTTCGAGCCGTCGGATCATGCATTCGACGGCTCGGATCTCATCTCGGCAATGAACAACTTTCGATCATTGATTGTCGAGATGAGATCCAAGCCGTCGAATTGGAGGTGTGCACTACGGTACAATGCACCTCACTATACAGCACCAATCCAAAGTCCATAAAAAGGTTTGGCCTCTAAGAATGGTGTCTAAAAACAACCTACTTACCTCATAGGATAGGATAAAATTTCTTGAAATAAGATTTTATCATATATCCACTTTATTTTGTCTGCTATATATTCTTCTATATGCATCGTGATATGTCATGGTATAAAAACCTTCATTATTGAGTGCTTTAGCCACCACTTCTTGACGACATTCTTATAATGAGATTTCACTCACTAGGCAATGATCACATCACAAGTTTGACTACTTTAATGGACCCAGTTTCTACTCAGTTGGACTGCAGAAAGACCTATGTCGTTTTATCGTAGCCATTTGATTTTGCATTCAACGATCCAGATTTTAACAAAACTCTTCTTGGGAACTTTAAAATCTGAATCGTTAAGAACACTTTTGAACGGTTAGGATCACGTGGACGGCACACTGCAGTCCAACAACAGACTGCAGAGAAAGCCAAATTCTACTTTAACGGGTAGAATTATTTTTAGGATAAAGGTATTTGGACACTTAACCAAAGCTGTACAGGGGTAGTCACACTCCTACAATTACGCACCCGGAAATTACATTTGATTAGGAATAGTCACACTCCTACAATTACGCACCCGGAAATTTTTAAAATTTACCCTTTGACTGAACTATTGTTATGTTGTTAGAGGTGGATGCAAACGCACTATTTGTTTGCAATACCCGATGATTGATAATGCTTAGAGGAAAAAGGAAAAAACGAAAGACAAAATTTAAAGGAAAATGATATTAGCACTCCAAAAATTGATGCAGACACTCCAAAATTAGTGTAACTCCAAAGTCACTTTCCTTTGTTTTTTGAAGTGCTTGCATCAATTTTTGGAGTGCCAATATCATTTCCCAATTTAAAATGCAAGCAATTATGAAGCAAATCTTTAACGTCTGTGATTACTGTCATACCACATACACATTTATTCACGAATGGGTCTCTGAAGATGGCCAGGCAAGACAGAATCATGAAAAGTCGTTAAAGCATCTTCGGGCTACAAAAGGATAGAATAAGATAATGTTACGAATGGGTTTCCGCCGCGGGTCTGGAATCTCTATGGCCACGCCCCAGAAAGAGTTGTCATGCCCGATCGCTCCCTCTCCACCCTTTTAACTTAGCAAATGTTACGTGTGCGATTAAATACGCGTATACAATAAAAAAATTATGTTACGTGTGCAATTAAATACGCGTATACAAAGTCTTGTATCAGAGACAAGGTGAGAATTTTATAAAATCAAATTCAAGCAATAGTAAGATCCCATCAATTATTGACAGTCTACATATATAATTGAAAGAAGTTGAAAACTGGGAAGTACTATTAGTATATAATATATGCAAAATGTGGGACTCATTAATCGAGCACCCGTGAAGTGGGTCGGCAACAGTGGGGGTGGCTGCCAAAAAGTCTCACGAGATCGTAGGTGAGGGGAAAAAGTCCAAGAAAATTGGTTCAGTGAATAGGACCCCACAAACTACTTTCCAACTGAAACGGCCAAAATGGACCCCCTAAACCAACCTCCCTCCCACTCACGGACCCACAATTTCCCTTTACCCACAGGGGCGATAATTCAACTGGACGAGGCAGCCAGGTTAAAACCCTCCCACTTTTTCATCGATCGGTTTTGAGTTTGAATCAACTTAGGACTAGATGATTGAGTTGCGGGGGTCTCCTATACACTTGCATTTTGGTGGGGGTACTTCTGCCGTTCCAGTGATGGATCCCGCGATGTGGTGATGAACAAATGTATCTTCTCTGCCTGTCCGGATCATCTATGGCTCAAAATTCGGACGTTATAAGGCGGGCAAATTTTCCTATGATCACACCCAGCCCACCTTTTTTACTGAGGGGAAAAAAAAAGAAGAGAAACATACTACTACTATAGTACTAACAAGTAATGAGAAAATCGAATATTGTATTTAGCTTTTTGCTTTTTGCTTTGTTACTTTCTTAATATTTTTATCTATTCTCATAGTAATTTTTTTACAAACCCAGCATCCAGAAACAACCTAAATCCATGCATAGATTTTCTTAATCTCTCAATAAATGAGCTCCTTGATTTTCAAGATATGGATCTCTCTATCAACTCCTAGATTACCTCGGGCCAATTATTATTTGTCCTCTGGTCAAATTTTAATGGTTTTTTACCTAGAAATAAAGTGGAATTGAGGGCTCATACTTTTCATTTTTCAGAGAGAGGTGGATCTAGAATCCATTATGTCCGATCTGAACAACCAGCCTCAATTAAAGATAGTTTCTTTATCTAAAAGACCAGTGAAAAATAATGGAGTATTTTAACTCTATTTTTTTTCCAGAAGAGATCAAACAATCGTCGTATCATGCGGGCAATGGTAAATTCCCTGTGCGATATTGAAGTTTTTTGGGCCTGATCGTCAACTTCAAAAACCCGAAACTAATCGAAGTGCGTGCAAGCTGGTCCATAAACTTAGTTATCAAAGAAATTATTGTAGCTGGCTGTTTGGTGCTATAAATACTACTAGTACTACATTGTATTGCAACATCACCAAACAGATTCCATTTCACATTCCCACAATGGGGCGGTCCTGGAGAAGCTCTGCAAGCATTCAAGTAAGTCCACTCCAATCACTTTCTCTTTGTTACTTTTCCATCCTTTTTTTCTCACCAACCAAACACAACTTCTCCTAGTTAGAACACCCATTTCTTCAATCTGAATTAACATGTACAACAGCAATCCTGATGTTTTGTACTTAGATTTCTATTTCTTCTCGGAAATCTCACTTTCCCAATGCCCTTCAATTAGTACTAAACTTCTAGTCCCCATGTCCACAAACAAGCATTTTAGCTTTTTTCTCTGTTCCCATGGAGATATTATTTAGTGCTCAATGAGCATTGCTTCATTAGCTCTCTCTACCTGAGGCGGAACTAGATTTATCGACAGTGGGGTCAAGTAATCCCACTTGCCAATGCATAGTTCTGCCCTTGTCCGCATGCTATGAAATTTGCACACTTTTGTGGTAGAAACCACACCATTGACACCAATGTGCTGTGAGGAGAGTCTTGAAGCCTTGTTTCAACACTGTATATTTTTTGTCACCATGTCCTACCAATTCCACGATTTTGCTTCAAGATTCCGGTACTTTGAAAGTAGATTTTGTATTACTTCGAAATTTCCTCAGATTATAGACTGAAAATGAATTGGAGTAACTATTCAGTGGTCTCGAACCTCCATCGTAATTTTGATCCCCTGTTGTTTATGGCCGAACATATAAGAAAAAGCAGATCGAGAATATTGGAGAAACTGCCAGGATCGATCACCACATAAAGTTTAGAGAAATGCAGGATCTTGGGTCCTAACCTTTCAACCGGAATTGGTTCGGACCAAAATGTATGCGGACTAATTCTTCAGTAAATTAAGACACTGGAACTTAAAAGCTTTTGGGACAGAGGTTCATTGGCCCTCAAACCTGCCTCTTTGATCTTTTTGCTCATTTTTTCATCAAAATGTGGTAAAATTTTCGATTTGTAACATTTTTGATTAGGCCTTCATGGGCAGCAAAACGTCGTTCTATCGACTTGAACCTGAGACCGCACACACTGGCACCTAGGTGCTCGCTCACTCATGGGCATGCTTGCTTTTGCTATGTTCTTTTTCAGGCGATTTGGGTCATTATGTTGGTACTTGGAGTCCTGTTGATCAGTACGAGAACAACAGTGGAGGGGAGAAAGGCAAAGATTATGGAATCCTTTGAGTATCCAGCCATAAGTTGCAGAGGTCACAGTGCATCCATAACAGATTATGGCGGAGTTGGGGATGGGAAGGCATCAAATACTAAAGCCTTTCAGGATGCTGTCAATCACTTGAGCCAATATGGATCACAAGGTGGGGCCCAGTTGATTGTTCCTGCTGGAAAATGGTTGACTGGCAGCTTCAATCTCACTAGCCACTTCACTCTCTTTCTCCACAAGGATGCTGTTCTTTTGGCTTCCCAGGTTCGTTTTCTTTCTCCCTCCATTTCATATGAATTCCCATATTGTGTTGTGTAAAGTTTAGGCACTTTGGTTGAGTTTTCTTGTGCAGATTTAGGGTGAGTTCACTCTATTGACTAAACTGTATTTTGGGTGTTTAGTCCAGAAATTTCCATCACTCAAGACAACTCATTTCCTCTAACTAAATGGTATTTTTAGTGAAAACAAGTGGTATTTTGGCATTAGTTTGAAAGACAAAAAAGCTTCCTTTGATATCAAACACTCCAACAGACAAATTCAGACTTCCACTCTTACTTTTCTTTTCTTTGCTTTTCTTTTCTTTCCCACTCTTAAATTGTTATGATGTCATCACAATTTGAAACTTCTAGGTATTAAGAATTGTTAAGCGGCAAAGTTTATATCTAATTCAAATTGTGGCGACGTGGTAATACTTTAAGGGAGGGTCAAGGGTTGGGACTAAGAATCCAAAGCTAGAGTGTGAGCTGCAATTCCCCTTCTTTGATTGTGTCAAAATCTGGGAGACCAAGGAGTCTTCTTACCCAATGGAGGGCTTCAGGATTTGGACGTTTGTAGCCTCCGGGCAGTTTTTTATTGTCTGTTTTAAGGAAAAAAGGGGTTGAATAGATGGATGAAACGTTCCATCTATTCAAACAAAACAAACAAAATCTTGAATTTGGACCTTGGGGGAGAATCAGAAACAAAACAAACAAAATCTTGTTATATGGCTGCTAGCAATATGTGTTGGTATGTAATCAGTCTTAAATGGCAACTACTCCATTGCCCCTGTTTGTGTTATTGTGTGGTCCGTTCTAGCGACAGCGTTCCTAGCTACTTTTGTTATCACTTCCGGTACAACCTGACATAAGGATTCTAGCTCGCCAGATGTGGTGAGGGGGGGGGGGGGGGGGGGGGGCAGCTTTCTGGTGGTAAGGACATCTACGTCAGGCTGGTTTACTAACTCGTTACTGTAGTGAGAAAATTTTCAAAAGCACTTTGCATCAGTCTCGCTCACAATTGCAGAAAAGTAAAAAAGCTATAGTTGCTCGTTTTTCTTAAAGAGCAACTGTTCCTCAATTAAAGATTATTTTATTGATTATTGGTTTTTAATACTCTCTTAGGGTACACATATGAGAGTCTTAGAATCAAAATTTTATTATGATCATTCAGGATAAAATAATCAAAAAAATAAGATCTTTTCACTGGTTCAAACAAATTAAAAAGTGGAGTACTTAATTTTTTACACATATTGTATATTAAGAAATATGGTTAAAAAAGTAAGTTCTCCAATTTTCAATTCGTTCAAACCGGTACAAAGATCTTATTTTTCTTATTATTTTATCTTAAACACAAATATTTAATTGAAAAGAGAGAAAGTAAAAAATCTGATGTAGTGGACATTATAAAAAAAGCTAGCTAAAATAATAAAGTGAGTTTTTAATGTGTAATTTGGTCCAAAATTTAAAAAGTCTGGTGCCAATGCTCTAACTAGTAAACTGCAAACTCGTCACTTTTGCAAGAATAGAAGCATGCAGTTATAGCATCGATCTAATGGTGTGTTTTTCCAGTTAATATATTCGTTAGTTAATGTGTTTAGGACATAAATGAGTGGCCTGTGGTTGATCCCTTGCCATCGTACGGTCGAGGAAGAGATGCAGTTGGAGGAAGGTACATCAGCTTCATATTTGGAACAAATCTCACAGATGTTGTAATTACAGGTATTCTATCAACCAATCAAATTAACACCAATCACTATTTCCACTCTTCATGTTCCAGTTTTCACGTTCCCGAAGCAACCCGTGCTGTTCATATAGTCTTCATTTCTCAGCGATCAGTTCTCGAATTCTGAATGTGCTTCACTTAAAAGTTAAAAAACTACTAGCTTTATTATTTGGCATATGTTTTAACCACTAAGGTAACTACTAGTGATGCTGAACAAATGATATGGGTCTAGCCATCTAGGATTTTAAATAAAGGCCGTTACTTATCGTATCAATCAATACGGTCTGATGCTGGCCAATATCACTATCACTGGAATTATTACGTTTCCCGATACCGTGATTTAAAACCCTAGATGGGTCTTCTTCTTTTTTATGTATAATTAGGGGACAATGGCACGATCGACGGCCAAGGTGATATGTGGTGGCAGCTATTCCACAAGAAGAAGCTAAAATACACCCGGCCCTACCTGATTGAGATCCTGCACTCTGACACCATCCAGATATCTAATCTAACACTTATGAACTCCCCAGCATGGACTGTCCATCCTGTCTACAGCAGGTAATTTCATCCCTCCTGCCCTGCACCATAGATCTCCCACTGCAATATCTGTTCACAGTTCACCTGGCACAAAAGCAGTGGTTTGATCTTCTTCTTGTACGTTCCTCCTCCTACTATTTAAGATCACCTGGCTGATGGTAATAACAATGTGTCAAGTGCAGCAATATTATTATCCAAGGCATGACAATCCTTGCTCCGGTAACGTCTCCCAACACTGACGGGATCAATCCAGGTCGGTTCAATGCTTTTTCCTTCATTACGATGCCTCTTGATCGACGGCAAGGATGAGATCTTGTGCTGATGCACGTACTTATGTTGTTATTGTGATTAGATTCTTGCACAGGTACAAGAATTCAGGACTGTTACATTGTCTCTGGAGATGATTGTGTGGCAGTTAAAAGCGGTTGGGATGAGTATGGCATAGCGTACGGTATGCCAACCAAACATTTGGTCATCAGACGGCTCACATGCATTTCCCCATACAGTGCAACGATCGCATTGGGGTCGGAGATGTCAGGTACCCTACGAGGGACACGTGCCCTTCCTCGTGTTTCCCAAAAATTCGAGGTTTATGTTATTATGAAAACATATTTCTAATGTTGCTCCTCTTTGATCGATTTCATGGCTCTGCTGCCACTGCAGGCGGGATCCAGGACGTCAGGGCAGAGGACATCGTGGCCATCAATACTGAATCAGGGGTCAGGATCAAGTCAGGTGTTGGCCGGGGAGGCTACGTGAAGGACATATATGTGAGAGGGATGAGCTTGCACACCATGAAATGGGCCTTTTGGATCACCGGAAATTACGGAAACCATCCAGATACCCACTATAACCCAAAGGCGGTGCCAACGATTCAAAATATCAATTACATGAACGTGGTGGCCGAGAACGTGTCAATGGCGGCAAGATTGGAGGGGATTTCTGGCGATCCGTTCACCGGAATTTGCATTTCAAATGCGACAATAGGATTGGCAAAGAAGGCGAAGAAGGTGCCATGGACTTGCACCGATATTGAGGGGAAGACAAGCGGCGTGACTCCACCACCATGTGGGTTATTGCCCGATCAGGGGCCGGAGAAGATTGGAATGTGTAATTTTCCTGAAGATAGTTTACCTATAGATGCAGTAGAGCTTAAGAAGTGCTCTTACACTGCTACGAACCATATATGAACCTTATATTTTGTACCCGTTAAACTCAACGGAAAAACTATCCATTAGGGCCATTAGGGCTGGATGGTCCTGTGCTGTCTTATGAATGTTAACAATGGTATGTTAACCTACTTTGTTTATAAGCTGAACTTGTCAGAATTGCGTAGGGTAAACGAACCCGGGTTAACTGTTCATTTTATCCATCATTCGCGCTTATCTCAAACGAATTTTCAATCATGAGCCAAACTTGGCTAGGTTTTATCAATGGAAGAAGCTTCATAAACAAGCTCGTACCCTGCCTAAATTTTTTAAAAAGCTTCAAGATAGGTTAAGCTTAAATTTGAAGAAGTCTGAGCTCAAATTTTCTGGTTTGTTTTGCCACACTGCAATTGCATTGTGCAGGAGACGAATTGTAGCCTCCCTTGAATTAATTTAAGGGAGACAGACACGTCAAACAACAACATATGGCAAACAGATTTTGTCAAAATAGCATTATTGCATACATGTGACGACTGTCATATGCTGGAAATCTGGTAATGAATTCCACTTACCTATAAAAAGATGCTTAATCAATGCAAATAAGATCCATACATGTCTTTATATACACACACACTTCCTGTCTCATCACAATTAAGTAGCAAAAGTCCTACAAAAGTGAACACAATCGCAAGGATAGAGAAGAAAACAGGCAACTCGGCAGTAGCCCGTGTCCTAATTCTGCTACCTAGAAGAGAACAACACACCAACAAACAATGAAGTGGAATTCTTTTCCGCAGGAATCCACCAGAGAAATTCTGCTTCAGCTCCTTTCTACAGCATCTGAATGCTAAACGAAATACGAGGATAAGAAAACAGAACTCATAATGAAAAACCTGTTGTTGGTAAGCCCCAACATCTCCGGAACATTTATTTTTCCTCTGAGGATTTGTTACGGACTTAGTAAAGTATACAAGGGAATCATGCCTGACATCTAACATAAATCACATAATCACATTTCCTCATTGAATTGGAGGATCCGGATTGTATTTTACTGTTTCTCTCCATATGAGTTCTTTGATATTCTCCTCAGTGAACGATGGCTGCTCGAAATCAAAACTGAAAGGCCTAGGGCAAACAGGTTCCTCATTGATATCATGAAGAGGGCCCAAGTAGGGGTGGCATAGTGCCTCATCAACTGCAAATAACCATGAAGAAAGACGACCCGTCAGTGTGAAATGTGGAAAACTGATGATCAGCCGACAAAATACAAGAATTGGTGAAAATTAGATAGCTGGTCGATAAAGCAAATTTCGCATGTTTAACAAGCATGCGAAACCATACCAAAATCAGTTGTACATCTTAATTTCTTTAGCATCAACAGCCATCCAAAAGACAACTATGGATACCCAAATATAGCAGAAAACCTCAGCTGATTGTGTTACTATCAATTTGTTCCAAGTCATAATTGAGTACATTTCCAAGAAATTTTTTCCCATTTTTCTTTTATTGTGCCCAAAAAGGTGTTGAGTTCAAAACCAAGCTTCAATTAAATAAAAAGTAAAAACAACTTAAAATCACATGTACCAGTAATGCGCCTGGTAGGGTCAAAGACAAGCATTTTCTCAAGTAAATCCAGAGCTCCAGGAGACATATTGGGGAACCTAGTAGAGAATAGTTGCCGTGGGTATTGTGGAAGTTGTCTGACATATCTTCGCGCATTATCACTTCGGAGAAACCCAAGACTCGCGTCATCAGGTGAACCTATGAGCTATGGAAAACAAAGAGAAGAAAATGCACACTTGTCACACTCAAAGCTGATACAAACAACATACAGCCATATAAGCAAAATGATGTGCCCTGTTTACTTTTAAAGCACACCATGAATGTCCCATCGCAAAAAATTACTTCGACATCAGCAGATTCAGAATCGGATCTATGAAGTGTCCAGCCCTCACTAACTAGAAACCAAAACTATACACACACACAACAACAACAACAACAACAACAACAACAACAACAACAATAATAATAATAATAATAAAACACCAACTTAAAAGGCAAAAAAAAAGAAAAAAGTTTCTTGGTCACAAGATCCGGTAGTAAACCAAACCAAAACGAGCCCAAGTCCCAAAGGCTACATGAATCAGTTGTCTCCACTGAATTCTGTCGAGGGCATCGTCTTCCTTGATAACCAAGAAACCTAGGTCTTTTCGAACTACCAAGTTAATTTTGGTCTACCTTTCTCCTCAGTGCTACCATCTACAGTAACCATATCAAGCTGAAATGACGCCTCAAGAAACAAAATGTTCTGTTGATTAGTTGAACAGTACTTTTGCACTTTTCAAAAAAGAGTGGCAATAGGTCTCTAATGTCGATAACCAGCAGAAATTATGGTCCAGGTGAATTCACTATAGATCATCTACAAAAAAAACATACCTCTGTTATAAGTCTAAGCTGATGAACATAATCTTTCCCAGGGAACAGGGGTTGTCTGGTCATAATTTCACCAAGAATGCAACCTACTGACCAAATATCGATTGCTGCAGTGTACTCTGAACAATTAAGAAGCAATTCTGGTGCCCGATACCACCGAGTAACAACATACTCAGTCATGAAATCTGTTTCAGAGGTTGTCCTTGCAAGTCCGAAGTCTCCAATCTTTAGGTCACAATTTGCATTCAGAAGCAAATTGCTGGGTTTCAGATCACGATGCAAGACATTTGCAGAATGAACATATTTGAGTCCTCGTAGCAATTGATACAGAAAATACTGCATAAGTAGAATTGATGCATCAGCAAAATCAAATTTGTAAACAATAAAGTACTGCATAAGTAGATTAAATCACAAGCACCAACTGCAGGTCTGCAGGTACAAAATGCAAAATGAACCAGAGTCACCTTTGCATGAAATCCAGTAACAAAAGGTAACTTGGATAATAGATTGTGGCAATAGCCAAAAAGAGTAAAAAAATGAACTACAAGTCAGCCTGCTGCCTGCCTAAGGATATGTTTGGTTGGATGGAATCAAAGTTGGAATGGAATAGTCATTCCAATGACTTACTTATTCCAATATTTGGTTCACCATTGAATAATGGAATTATGATTCCAAATGGAATCACTATTCACCTTAGTAAAGGAATTGTCATTCCATCCAAAAAAAACTAAGGAATTGTTATTCCATTTCTTTGTCACACCAAAATTACTAGTGCCACACCAAAAATTACTATTCCCACTCCAAAATTACTATTGCCACTCCAAAAACTACTATTGTCACTCCAAAAATTGCTATTGCCACACTATTCCATTGGAGATGAGAATGACCATTCCTAAGCACAACTAAACATGAGAATGGGAATGATTATTCCATTCTCGATTCCTCCAATTCTATTCCATTCTTAATACCATTCCTATTCACATTCCATTCCATCCAACCAAACGCACCCTAAGAGTTGATGATTCCAACTTTTGGTCAACTAAAGCACCATACTTCACTCAAGAGGCTATGACCATCCTAAATTCATCACTATAGCCACGTTAAAATTGCAAACTATTATTATAGATGCAAGAAGTAGAGCCAAACCCGACAATGATCATCATTCAAGGGTTGGTTGGAGCGAATTATCTGATGAAGATCAGTGTCCATCAATTCATAAACAATGTAAACATCGTTGAAGTTTTCCTTTTGTGGAGGCCGAATTATGTCTTTGAGCGCAATAACCTGCAGTGGAGAAAGAAGTGAGCAATATGCTCATGAGTCATGATAGCACAACAAACTTAATCTTTCAAAGTAGCAAAGAAAATCAATGCAAACGCTAATAGAAATCCATGCAAGGAAACTGAAAGCAACTTAAAAACTAAATATGTCCACTCAGCTTCTCAAAGCGTCATTCTAACTACTTGGGTTATTAAAGATGTAGACAGGTCTAGGAGCCTGCATTGTGCGTTGCTGCTTGCTAAACAACATGGAGGTTGTATTTTGGTGGGTAGCACACCAACCAGAGATAATCCCCTAACCACTCTCGCACTATCATTCTCAACTAGATTATCCATCTCTCTGCATTTCGCTGGTTCTTCCCCCTGCTTTAACTCTTCTTGAACAGATTGGTTCTATCTCTTTCTGGTAATCTCCCTTCTCTCACACAGATTACCTCACACCTGATCACAAATACACAGAGTAGCCACCCTCCTCGACTCTTCTCTTCCTCCACCAGATCCATCTCCTCCTCGAGTCTTCCAGCAAGACATGTTTGGACCTAACAGATTGGGTCTCCGCAACTCTATATCTACAGTTTGACATCTCCGTTGGGGACACTTGTTTCCGATTCTTTCCTTGGTCTTCACTGAAAAAATACTCTCCTCAGGGTGGTTTCGTGCTTAGCTGAGGGCGTATGTTTGCAGGCTTGGCGAGGTCCTACAGCATCAGTCCTTGCCTAGCACTCCCCTTTGATCCATGAAGCCACCACCTCCGCAGAGTTGGGCGCATGTAGTAAGCACTATGCACGTGGCGCCTAGATGCACTAGTCTACATTACTTTGAATTGATACCAGGTTAGTATTGCTAAGTTGCAGTGCAGGATCCTTCTGTGTCAGGCAGATGAATCTACCCTAGAACCTTGCTCTTGAACTCCCAAGTCAGAACCTCTGAGGAAACTTGCTCCCATTGAGATATAAGCTTGTTCCCCCCTAGGATAGAACCTCTCAAACATATTGATCTCAAAGAACTAAGAGAAGAGCTATCAAGTGAGAGGAAATATGAAAAAACAATAAGATACTAGGAAAACATTTACTTTACCTCGAGAAGATACTAGAAAAACATTTATTCAAGTACTTAGTGTAAACATAAGATTTACATATATTTGGGGGAAAAACATTAGCAATTTTCTATAATTCTTAGTTGCAAGGATGCCTAAACAAGGAGCTTCAACAAGTGGTAATGGATTAATTGGGTGGGTTTTGCCGAGCTTGGGCTTTATATTATATTCATTTCCATAAATTATTCCTAAACACTCCCCGGCGCTCCCAAACGAGGAGCTTATATGATCCCTGCTCCCGCCCTTGCTTCCAGCAACTAAGGTTTAGAACTATGATGATAAGAAAATCAGAAGTCTTTCATGCAGCAATTGCCACAATGGTCATGGCTATGTCTTATACTTATAAGAAGCAGCTACCTTTCGAAAACGTGCACCATTCATCTACAGGGACTCCACATGATGAGTAAAGAAGCAAATGGTACCAAAAAAAAACATGAATACAGAGACACAATGCTCACCAAATTCCTTTTCCCTTTTCTGGTAAGTAGACTAATAACCCAGTTCGACCATAAGACAAAAGAAGATGAACATGACCAGAGAGATCTTGAAAATGTTATGATTATAAATCATATATATCATGTCCTAAAAGTTATGATTATAAATCATATAAAGCTTACATTTTCATGGTCCATGTGGCGAAGAAGCTTAATCTCTCGTAGTGTCCTCTTTGCATCTATTCTGTTGTCAAATGCATTACCAATCTTCTTAATAGCAACTTCTTCACGTGTCTCCGAGTTCATAGCAGCACTGAAGCAAATTAAAAAGGTAACATTTTCAATTCGCATTTTCCATAACAGATAAAAATAAATCAAAAAGATGGAACTGTAATCAAGTTGAACCACCAAAATCATCCTCCTTTTTTTTTTCCCTTTTTCCTGTATTGAACCTAGAAGATCACTCAAGCAGCAACTTCTAAATGTATCCCAAAGTTCCCAAATCTTACAACTGAAATTGATATAGC
Source organism: Rhododendron kiyosumense (assembly GCA_019656275.1). Classification (NCBI taxonomy): domain Eukaryota; kingdom Viridiplantae; phylum Streptophyta; class Magnoliopsida; order Ericales; family Ericaceae; genus Rhododendron; species Rhododendron kiyosumense. The sequence goes on along the minus strand of BPLS01000147.1, from coordinate 1,107,723 downwards.
CCTCAACAGAACATTCTAGACAAGTGGATCGATGGTACACAAAGCAAGAAAAGAATGTTTCTCATCTGATGAAGCACCTCTTTGTGGATACTGAAAGGAACATCTTACACCTTGGGTATTAAGGTAATTGTTGTCTTCCAATTACTACATATATGCAAGCACAAGTATCCCACATGAATATGCTTATGCCTATTTCTAGAAATGGTCAAGCAGCCTCAACTCCATCTTTAACAACTGTAAGAATCATCCCATAGAAACACGGTTGCTAAAAATGGGAACAAATGAAGTGATGATATAGATTTTCCTTTGGATGTGTTGAGCCACTTTACGCACACTCAATTAATCCTCCGGGACCAATCCCATTGTCCCCAAGTGGGCCCAACTAAAGCCAAGACGGTCACATATGGCCGGTCCCACAAGAGTTGGTTGCACCTAACATAATTCAAAGCTGAGACCTAAGAGGTACCAAACCCTGGGACTAAGGCCTTGAGCAAATACTTTAAAGTTGATATATATGCCCTAGATAACTCATGCGTCAAGCCAGCATCTGCACACTTCAACTAATCCTTGGAGACCAACCCCATCATCCCCATGCGGAGCCCAACTAAAACCAAGACAGTCACGTATGGCTGGTCCCAGAAGATTTGGCAGCACTAGCACCTAATATGCTTCGAAGCTGAGAAGTAGGAGGGAACAAAACCCTAGGACTGAGGCCTTGACCAAATCCTTTACACTATATATAAAACTTGCTTCACTAGAAAAAGCTAACCTCTATAAAACTTGCTTCACTAAATTCACTAAATTGACGCAAGATAACAAGATAAACAGATCAATCGAGAACGAAAACAAACCAAATACTCGCAACATCACATGGATATCACGTTGATCCAAAGGGCACGTTGATTTCTAATTCATGGTAACATCACATGGATATCACGCACCACTATTCACCAAAACTACATAATATCACTTCCTTCCTGTTACTGAGAACAAAAAATAAATCTCAAGTTGTCAAAAACCTCAATTCGACGAAGAAAGAGATACGAGTACAAAATTGCATCACAGCTGGAATCGAGTACAAGCCCTTACCAGACGATGCCGTAAGCGCCGCGGCCGACGGGGCGAATCGGAGGGACGTACTTTCTGGAAACTTCGAACAGGTTACCATAGACATTATACTGGACGTAGCGTCCACCGTGGGTGGGAGTTCCTCTGATGTTTCCGCCCTCAGCTGATGAACCCGAGCCCGACTCCACAGACATGACCCAGATCACCCTAATTGGTCACTCAATTAGCGATGAATATCTCACTGAAATCTGGAAACAAGACCCAATAAAGGTTGGGGAATGGGAGGAGGAGGTTTATCGGAAGTTGAAGAGATTTTTGACATTTCTTTGGTGGTTGGGAGTGAGGTAGTATAATTTGGGGATGCCTGTGACTTTTCTAGAGAGAGAGTGGAAACGTGTATGAACTTTTGGGGAAAACTTTTGAACTGAATTTGATACGATTACCCGTGAAATTCACACTTTAATGATATAAATGCTTGGCCAGCTAGCATTTTTTGGGCCATACCGGACAAGCGTGTCTGCGTTATCATGAGGTTACTTGCTGCGTCATGTTAATTTTTTTTTGATAAGCCTGCGTCATGTTATTTGGTTTCACGTTATTTGATCTGAACCGTTCTCGTCTTATTAAGTTTACCAATTTAATAAATGCAAAACTTTTGTGCATGATTGAATCACTGCCGGAGTTAGAGATCTATGTTTGTGGATAAAAATAGCAAGGGTTTTTTTTCATTTTCTTATTGGTTTGCGATCTTTTGCTTCTTCTTATCCTTTTTGTGGACGTTTCTTGCCGCGGGTTTTTCTCAGTTGGGTTATTTTGAGTTTCTCTTGTTTCTGCAAGAAAAAATTTAGTTGGTTTGGGGTATAGTGATCTATAGATGAATTTCGTCTTTGTTACTTGGTCTTTCGTTTAAGGACGAGTTTCATCTTAATGTAATCTTTGATTTGAGTAATAATATCATTTGTTATCTGTTGACCCCCCAAAAAAGATTGTACTGGATTTTTTTTTTTGATAATCATTGTACTGGATTTTATGATGATGATTTTCCTTATAACTATGAATCAAACTTTGCAAATTTTGTCAAGGCAGCAGCACGTGTAAATGTAATTTATGGAGGATTTGTCCATACAGAACTGTTACAAGACCGACTCAAAGTATCGAAAATAAAAAATCATAACGGACTTCATTTCTCTTCGAGCGAAAATCACAAAAAAAAAAAAAAAAGAAAGAAGAAGAAGAAGAAAGAAAGAAAGAATGTTAAGAACAACTAGGAATATTTATGGTGGCGTGTTAATCCAAATATTAAATTGGGGTGGTCTCCCAACACGTAATTTCTTTACAAAATCATCGTACTTTTCTTGATACCTCAGTTTGCACAACGTGAGACCCACAAGAAACATTTTTACTCCTATATTTATTATTTATTTAAAGCAAACAAATTCAGCTGGAATTTGGTGAACATAAGGTCTCACCAGTCACCACTCTTCTGACTAAATGGGCCATTGTTGCATTCAGAAGGCTTACTATTTCTTTCGTACGGAGTATTTTTTATCAAAATGAAACCTAGCGGCCTAAACAACCAGAAGTTGAGTTTCGTAGCCATTTTATTAGTAAAGAATGTAGAATCAGGTTATTTTCTATAACTGGTATCTGACCAAGTATTCTATTCCGAGTATCACAGTCCGTCCAGTTTTGACTAGCATCTAAACCTACCTGGATCTATTGAATCACCATCCGGCAATCATAGATGGTATCAGAAAGGGTTTGTTTCATTCAATAAATAATCCATTTAATAGGTCCGATCCAAGCGACCTTATTGCTTGCTCCGACCCAGGTAGTGCATCCATAGCTCAATCAATCTCATTTGGTGGTAACTTGGGTCCATCTCCTTTCTTTCTTCCTTTTCTCCTTCCTTCCTCTTACTGTGGGACTGGCTTATCATAAAGCCATTGAAAGCTGTCTGGCAAGAGAAATTTTTCTGTGCCGCATGGCATAGGTTGGCATATCTCACGTGGTACCCGTTTGTCACATCTAGATCGTCCAATACTCTTTTGGACGGCTCGGATTGAAACCCTACCATAATTCAACCCGTGTCTTCTCACCTGATTAGGTCAATCGTACTTTAATTAGGTGGGTTTCCAGTGTTGCATCCACTCATTGTCAAAATAAGATCCGGGCCATTGGATTGCCAAATAGATGGCTCAAATGGTGCACAGCACCGTATTGTGCACCACCGCACTACATCATTCTCCAATCCCAGTTGGATTAGGAATGCCCAACTCAATGAGAAAATATCATTAGTGCTGGGCATCAAATTTCAAAAACTACAGCGAGCCAGGGAACAATAATGCAGTGGCACAAGCTGAGCACTTCGGTTTCAGAAACCCAATTAAGTACTTATTTTGTAAAAAGGCAATTTTAAGCTCAAAATTCATGTGTTTACGTAAATGATTTTTCTTGCAATATAAATCTTGTTTGATAAATTTCATTAAGATCTTTTAAACAGTACAAAAAAATTTAAAATTTTATTTTTCATTTACATTATTTTTGAGTTTAAAAATGTGAAATAAACTGCTTATTTTTTAAAAAGATTTCTGATTAAGTGCAATTCTACTCATGTACTCGGATTAACGGACTCATGTACTAGGATTAACGGCCGGGAGCCCCCCTGCCACGGTGTTCAATCTGTTTTACCCCAATTTATCTCTTGTCAACATAACTTATTTTTCGTAGTAAAAGTTCACTGGGTCGACTACTCGTGCAATTCAACAAGCAACATGATCATGACATCCCATCCTAGCAATATAAATCTTGTTTGACAACTTGAGGCATTCGATTTTGGAGATTTAGGTGATTCTGAGTTTTCAAAATCAATTTCAGACATGACAGGAGAGGACTGGCATTGGATGTATTGCTAATTCTGACAAAATTCACTCTCACAATACCTGATCAAATGTCGTTGCCAAGTGTGCTTTAGGGAATCATGATTCATGATGCAAGACATTGTTTGTCCTCCGCTAGAACTCTTGCGACATGGTGGCGGTTGGGGGACACCAGAGACATGTTACGCGCTTTTAAGTGAAGCCACTGAGGATCCCCACAGCACAACAAAGGAACTAGAGATCAGATGTATTGCTGAAAAATTCATGGATTGAATTTCTAAACACCGTATCTCTAGCACATGCCACCAAGGTTACAATAAAGACCACTCAAACAAGCAACTCCCAGCTGGAAAACCGTTTCTGAGAGTTGGAAAGAAGTTTGAGGGACAGGATATGGAGGGCCACATTCATCCAAAAGCGATAAACTCACAATGGTTTGGCACATAAGCTTCCACAAGATAACAAGATATTGTCAGCTGCTAGTTACTGTAATACCGTGGTATAGATTGATAAGGTAACAAAAGAAGATTAATGCCTTGAGGGATAAGCACCTCTGCGGAGGAAGACGAGGGAACCATGAATCGATGTGCAAAATTGCAAGCCACATAAAAAGAAGCTTCCTCCCACAACTTTCCAAATCAAAAAGATTCAGCACGCCAAAACAAACCTTGTGTCCCGATCAAGTCAAATGCAAGGAAATTCCCAGAACGAATTTAAATGCATGACTTAGTCAACCATCAAAAGGGGAAACAACTTGCCCACGGTATTACTCAAAACAACTCCTAGAAAACGGATAAAAAGCACAATTTTTATGCAAAACAGAAAGATCTACTTGCCAAAAAAAAAGAATATTACTGCAGCACAAGGCAGAAAATTCAACCCAAAAGAATGCAGCAGGAGATCAGAGCAATGTTCCAAAGGCAAATTAGGTTGGAAATGATACAAAAACAAAAAATTAACACACAAATTAAGACAGTTTTTCTCTTTTTTGCAAACCAACCGGCCATTTTATATATACTAGCATCACATAAAAGTAAAATACAAAAAAAAAAAAAAAAAAGAGTTCATAAATAAGATAACAGACATTACACACCTCACAAGTTACACTACAAGGTCCACAACAAACATTATACACCATACTAATACATATACCCTGATCAACCAAGCGACAAGAAAGCCCATACCTACACCCAAGTCCATGTGCATACAGCAAGGGGATGAGCATCATTGGATTTCACCTCACACCATGCCCTTGCACATTGTTAACAGGGTCAGGGACAATACTCACAACTCTAAGATTAGAAAGCAAAGCGTCACGTCCAGTTAGGACAATTTGGAAGAAGCCATCCACCTGCTTTGTGAGAAGATCTAGTCCCTGTGAAAGTCTATCTGCCCTCTTTCCTAACTCAGAGATAGAGGTCTGGAGTGCTTCAGCTTCAATGGGATCCACCCCTTCTTGTATCATGGGGTACAATGTCCTGACACTTAGATGAACTGCTTCAAGCTCCTTCACTACCGTGGCCCTTCCACTCGAAAATATATTTCTAATCTCCCCATTTACATAAGCCTGTACATCTTCAAAAGCTTCTGCCCACAAACAGGTCTCTAAAACATGTAAATCCACCAACTTGTTTGCAGAACTTGAGAAGGCAGCAGCAAAGGTGCTGCAGACAAACACAGTTAACACCTTAACTCCATACATCGCTCGCATTAAGACCTTTCCTTTAGCAGAATTCTTGACTTTAGGCAGGTCAAGTGTCTCAGTTAGACTATTTAAAATGGCAAAACAGTTCTGAAGTTTGGGATTCTTTGAACCAATGTGCTGCCTCCAGCCATCAAGTGAAGAGCAAGCTCGTACAAGCTGCTTTGAGGGGCAGGCAGTCAAGTTGTGCAAGGCACACTGAAGAAGGAGGTGGCCCTGATTGAACCGTGACAGCTCAGAACTGAAGGCAATGCAAATATCAAGCAGCTTCACACTATTATCCAAGTACAAATCAATCCATTTATCGTCCCAATCACTAACAGGGAGTTCAAGCTCCGTAATTATCGTTTTTATGTCGGAATGAGTTTGGCAAAGCAACTCCATTGCGAATGTCATCCATGATAAGCTAAGGACATCTTCCCTGTCTCTTGGCTTAAGCCTCCTGAATCTCTCTGCCAAGGCATCCTCAAAAGTGTTCAACAATTCTAGAAGCCTTGGAGACAAATATGAACCCTTAGGAAATATCTTTTTGAATGGATTTCCAAAAGGGAAGGAAGGACGATGTTGCTCCTGTGGACGACTCATTTCAATATACAACCTGCAAAGAAATTTAGCAGTTGAGACAAAAGAAAAAAGATAAAAATATAGCAAAAGATGCCAATTTCTAAACATATATATGAGGCAGTTCTGCAAGCCCCATATAACTAAACTAGACATGACAAACAAAAATCCTACAGAAGAGCAAATTCTGATCAACCAATTCAATTACATATATGGCGATAGCTATATCATCACAAGATTCCCCAAATGACCCAGTACTGTCTAAATCCAATTGGGTCACAAAATGAGACAATCACACAAATCGAAATTGCAAAATCGTGGCAAACGCCATGATTTCCCTTGTATATATACCTTCCATAGCGCTGTGGTTAGTTGTTAAGAAGGGAAACAAACAACCATAACATCCTAAAACCAAATCTTCCTCTATACATAGTCCTAAACAAAAACCTAGCCTCAACCTACCCTAGTGCAAGTACTCATCCCCGACAACTTGTCAGGTTGTTCCTCTTTCCGGTAAAATCAACAGCACAGCAAATAGAAACCACAAGACCTCGTTTTCGACACGCTATTTATCAAAGAGCATGCACTTTCTTCAAATTCATCACAGATCTACATTTCAAGCATGTATTACCGCAAAAAAACGCTAACCTAAACCTAATTAGAGAATCGTGAACGAAATCGACACTAAATAATCAAAATATAAAAGAGCATGCGTTTTCCACAAAATAATCGTAAAATATATCCACGCTATTCATCAAAGAGCATGCCTTTTCTTCAAATTTATCGCAGATCTACATTACAAGCATGTGTTGCAACAACAAAAACGGATCTAAACCTCATCAGAGATTTCCTAACGAAATTACCACTAAATAATCAAAATACAGAATAAATCAGGCAAAACACTCACCGAATCGCTGGATCTTCAAGTCAACGGTTCGAATAAAATCCAACAAAAAAAAAAAACTCAAAAAAACCAACCGATTCGCAAAAACAGAATCGAAAATAAACTACAAACCGTAAGCCTATAGAAATAGAAAGGGAGAATACCTGGATCGATAACTATAGAGATATTAGAACCGTCGAAGAAATTTCGCCAAGACGCGTATGTAGGCTTCTGCGTTAGGTAGTTCTTTCTTTCTTTGAATGGGCCGCAATGACTTGTAGGGTTGAAGATAAGAATGAAATGGTGAACGTTGAACAACTTGTTGGCGGCCGTACATTAACACGTGGTGGAATACGAGTGGGTGGGTGTAATCGAGATTTTTCTGGCTTTCTCTAGTCCATGCTTTTTTGGTGGACCCATGCGCACTGGAGTTGGAGTCGGTGGTGGTCTGGCAGTGTTAGGTCATGGTTTTGGCCGTTAGATGACTTTCTGCGTGGAATCTCGAGGCGAATCATCATTTGTGTGGGAAGAATATGGGCCGTTGATTTCGACCATGGAGTCGATCAACGGTAGATATCCAAGGTAGAACACTAAAGAATGATATGAGTTGTTTCCACTTTTGGGGCCCCGTAATGGGCCTGAAATCAACCAGTCGGCCCAATAATGCGGCCGTTATCCATCTCTGTGTGCACTTAGGAGGCCCGTAGACTCCTAAACAAAAACGACGACTTCCCAATGTTCGTGTAGCTCACCTATAGAACTTAAGGTGTTTGGGAGCTTACTTTTTACCTTTTCATTTTCAACTTTTTGATTTTTTTACTTTTTGAATTATGATCAAAATGTGTTTTGGATATGATAGGAATGTTTGGGAAATATGTGTAGAATGTATTTTGGAACAATAGTAGTGTTTGGTTGATATATGATCAAAATGAGTTATGAGTTGGTTTTTTACTATTTTGTCCTTAAATATTTATTGTCGTATTAAAAGATGTATGAATAATGTTATTTATTTATATATTTTTTGGGAAATGTAATTTTTTGGCCTGGACCGTCGAATTCATCGATGGCGTGGAGTCATGGACGGCATCCTCAGGTTCATGAGTTCTTTGGGGAATAATTTTCTCTCTCCCTTGTTTTCTCTGTATAGTGGAAGTAATGGAAGTAATTACCTAACTCAATGAAAGGTTTTTAGTAATTTATCCAAAATGCAAAAATCCCAAAAGCCAAAAAGGACCTCCAGGACTCATTCTCACTTTTTGCTTCCTTTGTCAAAATCTGGGAATGGATTTTGTAAAATGAATTTTGAGAATGAAGTAGCCAAAGAACCAAAATGCAATAATGGGACTGGGAAAATGCAAAAATGCACCTCCCAAACACCGGTCTATGGTTCAATTTCTACAAACAGGAGACTATTCTCGAAAGATTTAACAAATACTAATATGTACAAAAAAAAAAAAAAACAAATACTAATATAGTTTCACCTGGTAAAAAATGGATAACCAAGAAAAATTTGTTAAATTCGTAGCTACCGATAAACCTACATTCGCAATTGATGGGAGAAAATTTCGGTCTAGATTGATCAAAACTCTCGTTAATAGTCCCGGCATAACTTCAAAGCTTTGGGGTTAATCAAGATTGTGTAAGCTCATCTGAATAGCCCATTATATAATAATAATAATAATAATAATAATAATAATAATAATAATAAGGTTCTTTGGTACTAAAAAATAAGGAGAGAAATTAAATGCCAGGTTTATATATGAAGGTTCTTGTAGAAAAGCGAATAAAGATGCCAGCCCATGTCTCCTTGTTTAGTATTTTCCCCATTTAAGCCAGAACATGGGGAACCAGAAAGCAAACCCATGTGACACTCAAATTACAACTTGGCTTAAATAATTAGTCAATTTAGGCATCCACGTGGCTTCAATTTTGAAGCCCAATGAAGCGTGAACAAGTAATACAGTCACGTATAAAGAAGTAGAGTAACGGCTAAAGCTTATACCTTCCCTACCTCTGTTTTCGTGCATTTTCAGCTACAAGATTGCACAAAAGTTATCTTACCTATAAGATACTATTGCGTTTTCTTGCAACTAAAAATGCACAGGAACAAAAGTATAGAGGGTTTTTCAATACAGAAGATTTGAGTTCTTGCAAAACAGGTCAAATAGATTTTACAGGTTTAGGGGGGAAGTGATAATTTCAAGTAACATTCGCCACCAGAATAAATTTGATGAACCAAATAAATAGAATGTGTAAGCTGCTCAAACATGAAAGCCAGGAGCAAAGGATGAAATGTAACGCAAATGGTAGATGCCGAAGCCGGGAATAAGCTCGAACCGCCTATGTCAACAAATCATATAAAGCTTAAGTACAAAGAAAGTAGGAGTACCAAAAATCAGTTTCTCAACGGAACCCCAAACTTCAACAATAACTGCACTACTGTAAACAACACAGTGAAAAGCCCAAAGCTGATCTGAATCAGTTCTCAATCATGAATGGATAATGAGAATAGTTACACAATGCTCTATAAATTTTACAGGTTCCTTATTCATGGTTATAAAGATTTTAATTTCATTGTTTTAGTGTTACAGGGACGAATAAGTATACATTTTCTACCGACGTCTCTTTTCACTTCTGCTTGCTTAATTGTCACCTACGGTTGAAAGATTGATGATTCTGTTGCTTATAATCACGATGGGCACGGGTATGTTCTCTATCAAATCTGCTTTCCTGTAAATCAAAAGCAAATGACAGATGAGTGGCATGCACTAAAATCTAAGCATAAAAACCAGCTTTCTGAAGCAAGGAGAAACATAATTGGGAAAATAAAATGGTGCATACATGTCGTACTAGAAGGTCAACTTCCTCAAGCATGTGGATCACCTGTCCCATTTTGGGTCTTTCTGAAGCATCAGGATCTACACACATAAGGGCAACCAACAGGACATGTTTGAGTGCTTTTGAAGAAGGCATCTCAGGTAGCTTTGGATCCACAACTTCTTCGGATTTTCTATTTTCAACCATTGTCTTCAACCAATCAATCAAATTCACCTGTAATTATTATCCACTTCAGATAATCGGAAACGTTCTGTGAATATAGGGTGAAATTTGGGACACCATATGAGATGTCCAAGACTAACCTCTCCATGCGGTCTACTATGGTCAACAGGGCATCGTCCAGAAATTATCTCCATTGTGAGTATTCCAAAGCTATAGGCATCACTCTTCTCATTCAACATACCAGTCCAAGCATATTCAGGTGCAATATAACTAGGAAAATGATAGGATTAGTCAGTTTCCTATCTCACTGCATTGCCAATAAGCTTGAATTGCTACAAGGAAAACGAACATAGAGAACTAAAATTAAGGATGGAACTGAACTAACCCATGTGTTCCCATCACGCGAGTTGTCACATGAGTGTTCTCTGAATCCAAGAGCTTAGCCAGCCCAAAATCAGACATCTTAGGTTTCCATTCACGATCAAGTAGTATGTTGCTCGATTTTATATTTCGATGGACAACCTTTGGTTCAAGACTCTCATGGAGATATGCCAATCTGAAGGAACATAAAATCTAAATTAGACAAGCCTGTAGTACTCAACGAAGACTGGGCAGAACCAATCCATGATAAGTCAGATACTATACCCTTTCGCTGTTCCCAAAATGATGTTCATACGGATATTCCATGTTAAGGGACTAACTCCTATATGTCCATGAAGCCAGTCGTCCAAATTCCCATTTTCTACATACTCATATACAAGCATCCTGAACAACAACAACAACGACGACAACGATAACCATCAAAATATTAATTGATCATAAAGCTTTCTCATTCGGAAAGGAAACCATCACCCAAGTAGGAAGTTAAGTTAATTTACCGGTAAGCTCCTTCCACGCAGTAACCCAACAACTTGACGAGGTTTTTGTGTTTTACCCGCCCAATTACTGCTAACTCCACTTGAAACTCTTTCTCAGCCTGACCACTGATAATCCCACCAGTTTTATGAGTCATGGATGGAAGGAAAATGAGAAAAATCCAATAAAGTGTAGCTTGAGAGTATTTAGATATCAAATCGAAAGCTACACTGACCAGTACTGTAATTTGATTAAATACTGTAGCTGTTGCCTAATCTCAAAATACCAATTCAAAGGTCTTTATTCCAAACAGAAAAGATAAATACATGGCTTTTCTCACATATTCCAATCAGAAGTTTGAGAGTATTTAGATATCAAATCGAGAGAGCTACACTAAGCAGTCCTGTAATTTGATTAAAAATTAATCTCAAAACACTAATTCAAAGGTCTTTGTTCCAAACAGAAAAGATAAATACATGGCTTTTCTCACATATTTTAATCGTATTACTTCTCAAAAAGATAGAAACTCTCAGCCTATTATGACAAATTCATATGGTCAATTCTAAAACTGAAACAGAAAAACAGAACAAGTAATGCAAAAACAGAACACATGTAAACATCAAAAAGAAAGGACCAAAACCACGCACAAGGCATTCGAGAATCAGAATATCTAAGTTTCCAACATAAAAACTTGTGGGACTTTCCTGTCAATAACTTTCCCACAACGATTAGTTTTCACACCATATTTTTGCATGAAAATTAACACTTTATTTACATGAATAAGTTTCACTGGTTCCTACATGATTAAACACTATATCTACACGATTAAGCATTTTTTGCATAAAGTTCTAGACAATTGAACAAAACCGTCCTGCTGAATTAGAAATTGTAGTGAATCAAGCAAACAAATACCTGTTATTGGACAAATTCTTCACAGCCACAATAGTATCATCTTCCAATACACCGCGATAAACAATACCATGACCCCCTTCACCGATCACATTTCCACCAGACAATCCCTTTGTAGCCACCTCAATCTCCCTCAATGTGTACCGCCGCAACCAACCTAGATGCAGGGACGGACACAGTATCTCAAAATTGGGTGGGGAACACTAAAAAGAAAGTTAAATACTAACAAAAATATCATCATACATATTATCAACAGATCTTTCGAATTACTAAGATATGTGCATCCTTATGGACCATTTTAACAGGCAAATCAAAGCAAAATAGTAATAAAAAAATAATACTGCTAAAAATAACATCTCACTTTTCTCAAATTATTTGTTGGGTGGGTGTTTGATTGTCAAAACCATGTTGGGTGGTACGGATAGCAGAAAGAGCCAAACGGTTGATTGTTCAAACTTGGTTTGAAAACTTAACAAGCTCGAGCTTGGCTTGTTGGGTGGTACGGATAGCAGAAAGAGCCAAACGGTTGATTGTTCAAACTTGGTTTGAAAACTTAACAAGCTCGAGCTTGGCTTGTTTATGCGACAAACCCATCTCAAACAAACTTTAATCAAGCCAAACGGAAAAGCTTGAAGACATTATAAGTCAAACGAGCCCAACAGTAATCACTAATTTGTTCGAGCTTAGTTTGAAAGCTTAACGAGATTCAAAAAAATATTTGAGTTCCCTTTGTATTATTGTATATGCAACAAACCGATCTCAAACGAGATTTCAACATGCTAACACAAGCTCAAACTCGAGCGGTTTGATAAATCCGGTTCATTTATCAGCCCAAGGGAAAGAATCATATAATTTTAAATTCTTGAACAAAAATCCATTACAACTATAATAATAATAATTTAAAACGTACTCACCTAGATGCGATACCCCCGGCGGCGGCTGTGGCGGTGGTCCTCTGCCAACAGACGCGGTATTCGATGGCGTCCGATCGGAGTCCACTAAAACCCTGAGCTCCGTCTTCTTCTCGGCCTTGATCTTCGACTCCGGGCCGCGCTTCGGTGCGGCGACTTCGGGCGCGATCTCTTGTGGTACGACCGGCGTGACGGACACGTTGCTCTGGGGGTGTTCGGGGTACTTGAGGCGGGGGAAGAGCTTGGTGGATTTGCGGCGGTTGAGGAGATTGGTGGAATTGCGGCGGCGGCGGCGGCAAGAGAAGCAGAGGCAGGAGAGTAGTAGGGTGAGGAGGATGACTGATCCGGCGATGATTGAGATGAGGATCCACAGGCGGAGTCCAAGTATTGAAGTTTTTCGAGAGAGCTGCTTGTTCACGAAGGATAGGCCGTATATTGACATTGACTAAAGAGAGAGAGAGAGAGAGAGAGAGACTGTGGTGCGTTTGTTTAAAGTTACCGAAACGTCGGACTGGAATCTGGAGACAGAGTGAGGCTTCATTATTGGTTGGCGCGAGAGAGAGGGAGGGAGAACTCCACTGGTGAAGCTTTCTTCACTTTCTCTTTTTAAGGCTCTGTTTGGAAATTGATTTCTATCCTCCTTGTTTTGATATTCACTCTCTTTTTTGTCCTTTAACAAAAAAAAAATTACATACACTTACAACACTAAAATCCAAAAAATAGAGTGTAGAAATCAATTCGCTACTTATTTTGCCCTATTTTTGTTTTCCAATGCAAGATTTTAATACTAGTTTTGTATTAAAATTTTTTAACTGAGTATTTGTCGTAATTTAAATTAAAAACTCCATAAAGACAAAAATAACTTGAAATATTAGTACGTTTTGGATTGGGTTTCTGTCTTTAGCGAGATTTTTTATTTTTAATTATTTTTTAAAAATTTTGGGTCATTTTTTATTTTGTTAAATATATAATGTTAGAAAGTTGTGCAACATTGCCAAAAGTTTAGGAGAATAAAACAAAAATGAATAAATTAGGCCAAACTTAACCTTAATGTTCAAAAGAGTGAGTTGTAACATAGGATGCTAGGACGGCGAAGTCCCTTTCGTTCCCTTTTTTTAGTATTTATTTGAGTTAGTTAATTTTCCATTGAAAAAAAAAAAAAAAAACCAATTAACCAAGGCCAAGGGAAAGCCCTGGCAGTTTGAAACACAGTTAGTTACTAGAAATGAGAATAATGAACTAGCTGTATTTTATGAGATTAATGATTGAAAATAAAAATAATGAGTAGAGAAAGAAATGATTACTGATAAAACCGAGCTGTTTATATCCGGGACCATGCTACATGCTGTCATACTTGACAGCGAACAAAGACGACGTTACAACTATTACCAAATGATTCCGATCATTAAAAACAGCTAAACCGGGCACTGTTGCCCAAAATAATGATCTTTTGCGCTTTGTGACATTTGAACTAGCGATTGCCCAGCTTAACCTACCTTTCGATGCCGGAACTGATGATGAATACCAGCAACATGTACGTAGCATTCCTCTTCCCTCCCTCAAAACATCTCGCATATACTTGGGGATGTTTGGTATTTGCTAATCTACTCACTATTAGACACTAGTCGGGTAATCCCTTAATCAAATTTAGGGGTACGTACACACGGTTCGGATTAGTACGATTCTATAGAAATTTAGTAACAGGACAATTCCAGGCGGTTCAACAAAATCGAGAACGAACACATAACCATCATATGTGTTTAACCTGTCCAGATCCAAACCGCAAGATTGAGCCGGTTTTTGTTTGGTTTTGCACAGTTCTACCCCTATTATCATAGAAACAGTTTTTTTTTTTTTTCCGCAAACCATAAGCTCATAAAATTTATTTAGAATTTAGAGCACCAAACAACTCCTAAATACTGTATAATTATAGAAATTTTATTAAGACTCGAAATCAAATATGGTCCCAAAATATTTGACAATCACCATCACTTAGGGGTGTTCCGGATTGTGAAAAAAGTATTTTTTGAAAAAAAAGTAATTTCAAGCTCAAAAATCACGTGTTTACGCAAATAATTTTTATATTAATATGGATCTTGTTTGATAGATCTCATTGAGATCTTTTATACAGTGCAAAAAAAATTAAAAAAATAGATTTCATTTTCATTATATTTGAGTTTGAAAATTGAAAAAAATAACTTTTACAAAATGAAGGTAAACTAGAACGGGGCCTTAACCAACTCCAAAAATTGATGAAAACAACCAAATCAATAAGGAGTAAGATCCCGTCCAATATGGGCTACCCTCCAGTACGTCCTGTCCAATGACCACACCAAAAATCGCGTCGATCGGTTACTATTTGATATCATTTCAGAATGAGTTAAGTTTCGGAAAAATGTGTTGAAGGGTTGCAATCTTGTGTTTCACACCCTTTTTTAGACAACATTAATGCATTTTCAAATGATATCAAACGGTATCCAATTAACGTGATTTTTGGCATGGTCGTTATTCTCAACGAGCTCTAAAAAGTGAACGGTTCCGATCATTATTGTAGGCCTGAAAAGGGTCCACAAAATGTCAAACTGAACGGGACTGGAGGGTAACCCATAATGGACGGGATCTGACTCCAATCAATGAACCAACAGGAATTGTTTGGCAATAGCGATCCTTGAAGAAAAGTTAATAAGGGGTGTTTTGGCCAAATATTAATAAAGCCGGATTGTTACTAGATTATTTAGCTCCTTTAAGAAATCAGTACGTATTTTGGTTTGGTTTGGTTTGGTTTATTGACTACGGAGTAATTATTAGTTGGATGGATTATTTGACTTCTTTTTCCCTGCAATTTGGGCACCCTGCAAATTTTCAGAATGCACTGAAATGAAGGGGGCAGGGAGGGATTAACAAAAAAGGAAAAGGGTAAAATGGTCTACTCGCGACTTTTTTGCCCTAGAAACTGAGTTGGGCTCTTGCAAGATGCCACGTGTCAGTAAAAAGTCAATCCAGGAGTATTTTGAACCCACCCAAACAAGTTGGATTATTGGCTATGAATAATCCAATAATCCGGATTAATTTTTCTAGCCAAAACACCCCTAGCTAACTGGTTTGGCAACTTCGGCTTTTTGGAGACTCCCTCTCTCTAAGTACTTCCTAACTCTAGCCCTCTCCTTCCTTCCCTCCCTCCCTCCCTCCCCCTAGGGTTTTTACCCTATGATGGGCGGCGGGAGGGGGCATTATCCATCAACGTTTCCTTCGCCTCCCAATTAACATTTCTGTCAACCTCCTTTGCCGTCCTCTTTTAACCACCTACTCTCCGTCTCGCCTCCGGTCCTCTGGCCACCTCTATCGCCGCCATCAAAAAGATCCTCATGCGCGACCTCTTCCCTAGCATCCCGAAGCTCTAGGATCGCCTCAATTGGCTCGAAGCCATCCAGATCCAGCCAACCGCGACGCCTTGCTATAAATGTTTCGGCGACCAGGGGGATCGTGTTGCAGAGTCCGGAGTCAAGAGGTTGGAGAATAAGATTCGATCTGGAGTTGATTTAGAGAAGGGAAGACGGGGTTGTCTGATCCGACACCACTAATGGTTTTCTTTTTCTTTCTAGTTTTCTGTTGTGATGTCCTGTTTGCGGATGTTTCTTCCCTTTGGGGATCTTCCTAGCCCTTTTGGGTGTAGTGTATTTTTCTTCCTTTGATGTTGGTGGTGTGAGTTTTGTGTGAGGTATTATACCTCTATGGCCCATGTACGGAGTTTGGGGTGTAGGTCTTCTTTCATCAGAACCTATCCGCCTAATTGGCTATTCTTTCATTCTTTGATGTTCTATCTTGGTTATCAAAGAAATTTCTAAACTTTTGGCAAAAAAAAAAAAAACTGGACTTATAAATCGAACAAGAAAAAAATTGGCAAAACAGTCAGAATCAGGGCCGGCCCCGGGGTAAGCCCCGCAAGCCCGTCGGCTTGGGCAACCCCCCGGCTAGGGCAACCCAAAAAAAAAAATTTCCATATAAATATAAATACGTATATATATATTTTGGACCCAAAGACAGCATGAAGGGTTGGGTTGGTTTGTTGGTTGGTGGGGCGTACTTAAGTCTCCAAAAGTAGAACTGTGTGCAGGTTCGAGTCCCCGTGTCCCAGCATTGAGATTTTTATTTTTCCAATCTCTTCCTTTCAAATTTCTCTCTCTCTCTCTCCTCTTTTCATTCACTGCACCCACTCTTCTCTCTTTTAAATCTCTCTCTTTCTCTCTCCCTCCTCTTTTCGTTCACTGCACCCACTCTTCTTTGTTTTTTTTTTATTATTTATATTTATGATTTGTTCAAAAGAGAAAGGTCATTTGTTATTGGTGTACATTTATTTTGAGAGATACTTCTTCTAAATCAAAAATTAGGGTGTGTTTCACTTACTAAAATGAGTATTTATTTTTTAAATTAAAGATGATGTATTGTGAGAGAATGACATGTTTCACAAAACAGAAAATAAGTACTTAAAAAAATAAGAATCTTAACGGAATGTTACAAACTCCTCTAAAAAAAAGAAAAAAACAACTACTCGCATTTGGATACTCACATAATGATGTATGAAAATATGAAAAATATACATGTATATGTATATGCTGTATACACAGAACTCACTAATTTAAAAAACTTCAATGAAAAAATTAACCATTTTTAAAGTAAGGTTTGCATTTTTTCAAGTTGGTCCATAATATTTCTTTTTTCAATTTATCATTAAATATAGAACAATGATCAAAATAAAAAAATGAAAGTTAAAATAAATAGAAACCGATCATTTTTTTTTTTTTGAATCGAATCATGCTAAATCATAAAACACCATAACCCAAATTCCATTCTAATTTTAATTTTTTGATAGAATTCCAACTAAAAGCACATTGTAACCTTGATTTTTTTGCATCGTATTTTTTTAAATTTTTATGGCTTAATAATAAGTGGGCAACCAAGCTTGACGTCGGGCTTGGGCAACCCAAACGTCGGGGCCGGCACTGGTCAGGATAACCATGCATACAAACAGAAGGGCAAATTTGTAACCTCTATCTTACTGGTTTCTACCATATTTCTGTTGGAAAATTATCAAAATCTTTAGGTCCACAACATCACCCTTTGTTTTTTGTTTTTTTAACGGCAATTTTTTTTTATTAATCTTTGAATAAGCACCCTTTGGTATAATTGATAATTTATCCAAAAAGAGTTCTATCATCTTGGTTAAGCAAGAAGCTCATGCATTCGGCCTTCCTTCGATGCCTCATATATAACAACATGGATTTTTTCAGAAGTGAGCACGAACTCAAACTCGAGCAATTTGATTTGTTTATCAGCCGGACGGAATTACAGCTAAACCTTAAAAATTTTAGGGAAAAAAAGAACTCCCATAATTCTAATAGAAATTTAAAATGTGAATAGGACGGTCGCCAAAGTTCATGCACCATTCAGCCCGTCCTTACCTAGATGGCTAGATGCAACGCCTCCACCGGAGGCGATGGTCCTCCTCCGACAGGCGCTTTACTCTCTTCATCTTCACTTGACGGCATCCGACCAGAGCCCAATAAAACCCCGTGCTCCGCCTTCTCGACTTTAATCTGGAGATTCTGGACCCCCCGGTGGAGATTAGGTGCGGGGGGCTTGCAGCGGCGGACGCGGCGGAAGTGACAGCTGCAGCGACAAGAAGAGAGAAAGAAGATCAATAGGATGAGAACGGTTAGAGCTGTGGGGATGAGCGCTATCAGGAGCCATAGGTTGAGTCCGAAAATTGGGGTTGGTTTCGAGAACTCGTTGTTCACGGAGTCGAACATTGACCTTTATTAGAGTGTCAAGAAACGTAGTATAATATTGGAGAGAGAGAGAGAGAGAGAGAGAGAGAGAGGTCGGACTGGAGTCTGGAGTATGACAGAGAGTGAGTTTCTTTTATATTGGCGCGCGCGCGCGCGCGCGCGAGAGAGAGAGAGAGAAGAGTTGGTGAATTGGTGAAGTGTATTTTTTTTTTCTTTTGCTTTTGAAAAGTTCAATCATTTGGCAATTCCATACCCCTTTTCGGGAAAATGAAATTACTACATACTATGTTTTTCGTTAATGAATTTTTGGAATGTTCGGGTATAGTTTTTCTTTAGTTTTAATTTCTGATGATTAAAAATTTTATTCAAAATTAACAAAAATGAAAGATTTAAAGAGGCTAAATTTACCAGATACGAAAATTTATTACTAGTTTTGTATTAAATTTTGTGAAGTATTTATCATAATTTAAATTTAAAAACTCCTTAAAGATAAAAATAACTTGAAATATTTGTATGTTTTGGAATGAGTTTCTGTTTTTAGCGAGATTTTTTGTCTTTAATTATTTTTAAAAATATTTAGGTTATATTTTTTTTATTTTGTTGAATAAATAATGTTAGAAAGCTGTGCAACATTGCCAAAAGTTTAGAATAATAAAATAAAAATGAATAAATTAGGCCAAACTTAACCTTAATGTTCAAAAGAGTGAGTTGTAGCCTAGGACGGCAAAGTCCTTTTCGTTCCGGTTTTTCTTAATTGTGTCAACTTAATTCATTTACTTATTTAATAGAAAATTATCTAAAGAACAAATGAAATAACGAAAGTAAAAATCAATAAATAAGATTAAATCAGAATGATCCAGCCAAGCAATGGAAGGACAACAATGTAGACCTTTTCAAGATCAATTAAAATTAAGACATTTAGAAATGTTTGTCATCATCTGTAACAGACAGGCTTAGGTCGCTAGGGGAATAAAAGTGGGTCATCTCAAGTAATCCATCTAAGCCGGCGAAGGAAATCAACATCCACAAAAAGCAGTTAGTATCAAAATAATATAGTCTAGAATAAAAGTATTAAGATTCAAGACACGACGGACTTTTTTTTTCCGGTAAGTTAAGACATGACAGACTTGTTTGTTTATTTTAGTGCATTAATTTTATCCAAAACCGATCCCATCAATCGCATAGGGTGTGTGTTTAAGAAGGTTTTCAATTCTCATACCCCTCCCTAGTCAGCAATTGCCTAGTGAAAGTAGTTAGTGAAATTACTCTCTTACCTTTTCGTGTTAAAAAAAAGAAAACAGAAAGACGGAAAAATGAAAGCAAAAAATGGAGAGAAAATGCTCCTGATGAAAGTATATATAGATTGAACTACATTTGTATTCACAAGGATTAGGGCATGATTGGATGATGGTTTAGGCAAGCGGATGAGGGCATCTGGGCAGATGAGGGCTTGATTGGACGTTTTGCCTTGGTTTGGCAGGAAACTTGACACCCGGATTACTTTGTCCCTTTTCACTGTTAGAATGATTTAATCTGGCTCAGGAGGTATTATTTATGGACTGCTTTAAGACGGTCCATAATTAGTCCATTACGAGACAAGTCATGCATTCTCCCATAATATATCACTTTTAAGTATTTATTTTCTTTAGCAAAACGGGCCTTTAGTCTGTTTCGGCGTTCTTTATTATCAATTCATCTACTGCAGCCTTTCTTCCACAAGAGGAGGAAGAAGGTGATAAAAAGAATACAAACAATCTGTGATCAATATAGCTGAAAGCTTATCTTCCTGAGCTGATGAAATATTAACTCGATTAATCAGACCGCACCCCCTAAGTCTATACATAACTCTTGGTCACAACTCTAGATATAACTGCGTCCGAAGTCGTTTAATGAAAACAACCAAATCAATAAACTCACACGAATTGTTTGGCAATAGCGATCCTTAAAGAAACATAAAAAAGAACATTGGATTTTTTCAGACAATTAATGTCATGAAACAACATGTGACTATGTGAGCCTCTTGACTCTTGAGTATGCTCACTCCTCTAATGCGCAATCGTGAGAAATAACAACTTGACTCGCCTTTTAGCTAGCGAGAATGGTCTAGCTTTGGTTATGTAGCAAACCAATCTTAAAAGAGTGAACTCAAACTCGAGCGATTTGATTCGTTTATCCGCGGAACGGAATTACAAAGCTTAAAATTCTTGAAAAAAAAACTCCCATAATATCTACTAGCAATATAAAATGTGAATGGGGTGGTCGCCTAAGTTCATGCATCATTGGGTCCGTCCTTACCTAGATGCAACGCCTCCGGGGGAGGCAGTGGTGCTCCGCCGACAGATGCCTTACTCTCTCCGCTCGACAGCGTCCGACCAGAGCCCAATAAGACCCCGTTCTCCGCCTTCTCGACTTTAATCTGGACGTCCCGGGGGTGACTCGGTGCGCTGAGCTTGGTGGGCTTGCAGCGGCGGCAACGGCAGTGGCAATAGGAGAGAGAGAAGAGCAATAGGATGAGGACGGTTAGTGCTCCCGCGGTGAGTGGTATCAGGAGCCATAGGTTGAGTCCGAATATTGAGGTTGGTTTTGAGAACTCAAAAGTAGCATGTTGATCAAACACAATAGATGCAGATTTTGAGAGGAACAAGACGAGAGAGGGCTTACCGAAAAAAAAGGACAAGAGAGAAAGAAGAATTATACTGACCCATTGGATTTTGCACCATTGGGACATTCCCTCCTCCCCTCTCTGGTGGTGGTGTGGTGTCTCTTCTCATCTGGTGGATCACTAATCCGATTAGAATTTGAAAGAAATTAAGAAACGAACATCAAGAGAGAAATTTTCTCCTTTTGTTTTTTCGTTTGGGGGTGGGAGAGGAGGAATGTTTTTGGAAGCATGAGAACTGAGCAGTTTGCGGAGGAAAGGAACAAGACTAGATGGATAGCATCAAACACGATGAGAGTATTTATCCACTCTATGACAGATATGGATTCAATTGGTGAATTTGTATACCAAATGTTAGGGGTGAAAATCGGTCGGTTCGGTTTTTGGGGTGTTTGGGATCGAATGGATTGGTTTGGGGTAATGTAGCAGGAAACCGACGCAACCCAAAAAAACAATGGATCGACATTGATTCGGGATGGTTCAATCCAGTCGGTTTTTTCGAGGTTTTTGGTCCGTCGTTAAGGTTGAAATGGACAGTTAAGATTGAGATGGACGGCTGAGATTTTTTTTTTTTTTGGGGTTTAAGATGGACGACTTAGATTGATCAGTCCAAATCGGTATGGTTTTGGGGTATATTGGTTTAGTTCGATCAAGAAAAATTTCCAAGTAACCAAGACCGAACCGAAAATTGATCGGTTTGATTCGGTCCAAATCGAAGCCAACCAAACCCGCCCTTGCCCCGACCAAAAACCAAACCGATTGGTTGGTTTTTTCAGTCCGTCGGTTTTTCTTTCACCTCTACCAAATCTAGAAACACACTGCGTTCTTATTGTCCAGAACTTATTTCGATATTTTATTTTCGTAAGTTTTTGTTTAACTTTTCGTCGTAATTATTGGGGTTAAATCGTTCATCTTGACGAGATAAATCAAAAAAATAAAAAAATATAACGCAATATATGATAAAATAAAATAAATAAATAAAAAGAAACACACAAAACGAAAAACAAAAATAAGTTTACAAGAACCCAAGAGAGGGGTTTGCGAATGACAGTAGTGACCAATTTGGGGATCCGGGGTGCTGTAGTGCACTCCCGTCTAGTTCACATATAAGGCGGCACACAGCCGTCGATCTCATCAATCAACGGTTCAGATCAAAAATTAATTATGACCGGTAATTAAAAATCATCTCAACCATTCATTGTCAAGATTGATGGCCCGTGTGCGCCCTACAGGGTACCTTGCAAGACCTTGCACTACAGAATTTCCCAATCCCCAATTTGAAACTCTATCCCAGAATCTGTTTAATAAAAGGAACATGTAGTTACTCATTTCGGTCTCGTGTACATTAGAGTCAGATCCTGTCCAATCATTTTGGTCTCGTGTTTTAGATATTTTGTAATAAAAATTTACCCAAACAAATCTGAACCGTCCAACACTGGAATGGCCCCAACGCAAAAACTGGACGAAACTGGTGGGTAAGGACTGGACAGGATCCATCCCCGTGTAGATTTCTCAGTTTTAATCATATTTCCTTGCTGCTTTTCTGCAATCGACCCGCACAAAACTACACAAGGATGCCTACATGTGATTGCCAGGGAAAACAATTCTGAAGCAACGACTTAGGAATCCCAAATTGGGTTCCTACTTCCTAGACTCTGATGCATGTTAAGACCAGTATTAGAACACCATATAAAGACCAAATTGAACTCAAAAGCATCAATTCCATCAGGTGAGGATAATTTGAACTACACTCATACTAGTACTTGTTGCAACAACTGAAGCCCCTGCCATTGCAAATCTGCCTACTGTAATGTAGATTTGTGGGTTTAGGTAAGAAACTATAAGAATGAATAGCTTAAACTAGGATCACTAGCAAGAACCCAGCAACGTAAAATCCACAAACATAAATATTAGTAGTTGTAGAAAATGAAGGTTAACCAAAATCATCATATCTGACAAAATTTAAACTGAACGAGCAGGCTAGCCCATTTAAAATCACATACTAATAACTAATAACTTTGCTCAACAATCAAAAAGAACAGATATGGTGTCCTGAAGTAGTACAGCATTCAAGCCTCCAGAGTCTCATCTGGAATGAGTCAGCAGCACGGAGAGCTTCAATACGCCATCTATCTTCCTTACTCGAAACTTCCACCAGCAGGCCCAGCACCAAAACTGCCACCGCCACCACCACGGCCGAACCCAGATCTTCCTCCTGCACCCTGCAATATGCATCTCAAGAAAATTTAGTAAAAAAAAATAATAATCACAAGCCAAGTTCATAAGCTAATTACACCTTGAAAATGCTCTTTTCTACCAAAAAGTTCTAGAATGGAGGTAAAGTCAAAAGTTTTTTAAATGCCACACTGCCACCCCATCCAATTGAGGAAGAAAATGGCCGCCTTCAATTTCCGTATATCGCTTGAATATTCCCAAAATACTTCCAAGATTCTCTAAATATAGGTTATATTCGAAGTTAAATCATAATGACAAGAGACCTACATAAAATGGCTCCTGGGTCCACAACATGGTGCCATAGATTTCCTCTTAAGGGAAGCAGAACTAATGGTTCTCAAATAACGTTCCAGTCATGCATGTTAACCTATTGTCTATTAGGTAGGTATTTCATACCTTAACACATTTAGTATTACAGTATGGAAAGCAAAAACAAATTAAAGAGAGATTACCCTAAAAGCTGGTTGGTATTCAGCTGGAGCTCCTCCCTTGTCAGCATACTCCCCAGTGGGGGCTCTTGCACCTCCACGGTAACCCTCACGATCATTAAATCTTGGCCTATCACCTTCAGCCCTAGGTGGACCACTGCCAATTCCACAATATGAAACATAAAACAAATGCAAAAAAAACTGAGTACCCAATAACCCAAAAAAGAAGAATGCAACGGGTATATCGCTAGAGATGGAATGACTGCCAAAATATATATTAAGAATCCATGTCATATCCTATGAAGCCAAGTAATACAGACTCTTTTGCATGTGAGAAGTACCATTAGGCACTTGGGTAAGGGTACAGGATATGTGTCTCACAGACTAGTAAGACATTCACAGTTCACCTTTAAGAAAAATTTCCCACTTTTGAGTTTTATGCAACCACTGCATACTACATCTATGATGTGTATGAAATGCTTTATGCAACATTGTTAGCCTAGAAAAAAATATATATAAACCACTGTCCGCATCCCCGTTCTCTTGACATAAAAACTAAAAGAATTCGACAACTAGACACATACTCACACCCAACACTTGCTACCCGACTCCATGTAAGACAAAGGAAAATTGCCTCTGCTATAACACAATGAATTCCATATAAACCACTTATTTCTCGAACTCAGAGATTTCTCATGCTCATCAAACACAAAAACAACATACAATACACAATACACAATCACAAGTCTCATAGCCCAAATATCAGCACTGAGTTAGCAATTAGTCAGATTAATTAAAAAAAAAAGGTCAGCAACTAGGGGAGTTCTCTACTAGAAAGCCCAAACCACGTAACCATTCAACACGATGCAGACAGCTTAAACTACCAACCACAAGCCAAAACAGTAATCCCATCACTATATTCCCCAACGAGAAGCCATTCAATTTGATCAAAGCAACAAGGAAACAATTACTAATATATTGCGTATTACCGTGGGCGATCACCAGGAGGGCCGCCAAAGCGGCCGCCAGCAGGAGGAGGGCGGGCAGCTCTCTTTAGAGTGTTGGGAACAATCTCGGATGGCAAATTGAGATAGGTTCTCAGAAACTCAATGCCATCGTTGGTCAAGTACCAGTAGTAGTGCATCCAGGCAAAGGTCTCCCTCACATACTCCTTGGATTTGAAGCTCTGCATCAGCTTGATTACCTGTAGGTTCGGCACATCGATCTCCGGGTGCTTCGCAAGGTTGTAATCTTTCTTTGCATAGCACACACCCTCTACATGTATCATAAATTTTCACCGAATGTGTAATTGGGTCCATATGTCCATACATATTTAAATGCGACAACAATTCGATCTAGAATTGGGTCCATATGTCCATACATCTTTAAATGCGACAACAATTCGATCTAGTAAACTTAACGAATGAATCATATTTCGTGACTAAAAAAATAAAGGAGTTTCGAGAAATTTTTCAAAACAATCTATCGGGAGATTGACTTAGGACGTAGATAACTACATCACAAGGCATACTAATAATTGAAGACCATCAAATTCATAATATGGAAATCTCCCTGCGATGCAGTTCATAATAGGACCAAAGCACTTGAGAAATATCAATTTGAAGTTTTTACTGAATGTGAAATTAGGTCTATACATGTTTGAATGCGATAAATTTTGGATCTAGTAAACTTAATAAATGAATCATATTTAGTGACTAGAAAAACAAAGGAGTAACTAGAATTTTTTCCAATGAATATATTTCGGGGTTGTCTTAGGCAGGCATATAAAAGACAATCAAATTCATACTAATATGGAAATCTCTCAACGATTCAGTTGATAATATGACAAAAGGTGAAAGGAGTGAGGACCTTGGAAGAGGTACTTGGAGATCTCTCTGCGATTCTTCTCTGAAATAATCTGCGCAAAACCGAAGAAGTAAGACGAGTATCAAATACTGATACATGTAGATAGAAGTATTGTATGGCGAGGGAAGATGAAGTGAGAGAGAGAGAGAGAGAGAGAGAGAGAGAGAGAGAGAGAGAGAGATCTACCATTGCTGAGGTGGGAAGGAGACTGACGGCCACAAGAAAATGCAAGCTCTCCTTTTCCTCTCTCTCTCTTATAACCTTTGGCTGCCGAATAGCAAAACCCTAGAGCGTGTATCTCTCTTTACGGGAAAGTGGAAACTACTACAGCATGAAGACGTCGTCGTTTGTTGGTAAATATGAAGGTGAATGCGTTTTTGCCCCTAAACTATCTCTGTTCTGTTTAGTTGGTCCCTCAACTACTTATCTGATTCATTTTGTCCCTGAACTTACTGACGTTGCATCTAACATGGTCCAAACATGTCACGGACACCGATGTTCAAACACTACTACAGATAAATATGTACGGGAATCATTCGATGCACGTAGGTCTCATCTGATACACACGAGACTCATGCGCATCGAATAGCTCTAAACATAAACTTATATCTGGATATTTGTGTCCCAGACATTTTCCTTGATCACGATAAAAAATTTGAAAGAGTTCTTCGTTTGGGTCATTCCTTATCCATCGTCCAAAGGTGAGGGCATTAATTCCGGAAGCATACATATTAGTAACCATTGTTCGAAGTGATTAGGAGCACCGCCACCTGGAGCTCCATGAGCTTCTACCATCACGCATTCACGTGGAGTCCATACACTTAGTCATGGGCTCCACGTAAATGTGTGGTGGTAGAGGCCCTTGGAGCACCACGCAAATAATAATTTTCCCACTGTTTGAGTTCTCAAATTGAAGGCTCAACAGCTTCCGTAGTCCACCATACCAGACCCATCCAATTTGTACATGCCCCACGGGAAATGAAAATTAAAGTACTTTGTAACCATAGTTGCCTTAGTCATCCATTGCCACACAGTGCAAATTAAAAGCAGAAAGCTGAAACCAAATCTCAGAGATACACTACAAAACCAACTTCAAACGTAGAATTCACACAAGGGCAAACTGAGATCGAGGTAAGCTGGTTGTTGAAAGTTGAAACAAACTTTCTTTTGCAGAGAGTTGATGCTGTTCATAATTCAATTATATATTCCACAAAAGGGGATCCTGCAATACAAAATACTTACGGATTTTTGACAAGTACTTATGGACTTAGGAGAGATCAAAAGGCAGTTCGAAGAAATTGTCGTACTCTATAACTTTACTTCGATAGAGAACTTTACTTAAGTACAACTAGATATTTGTAGCATCAAAACTACTCGACTATTTCCCTCAACGTGAACATAGGATTATGTACAGTATCAGTCATATTTGCGACCCCTGTAAGGCTATGATGTTGGCCTTGTTTTCTTCAACCCTCGGCTGGGCCTCAGAATTTGCTTAAATAGGGCCATCTTAGGGACATTCCAGTGCTCCACATGCCTGAAATCAGAGAGAGAGCTAAATGAATTCCAAAGTTAAAGCGGAAGAGAAGGAAAGAAGCATAAAATGGTTACATGTTACCTGCATACTTTTCCAGTTTGTGCATCAAAATAGTATTCTGTGTACCCAGTAGCTGCAACAGAACTCAACATGTTCAGCGTACATGAACGCAGACCACAATGTGTATTTCCATAATAGCTTGCTCTCTTGTAATGAGAGACGAAAATATGAACGATTATTTGGACAACTAATTGCCTTCTGACTTTTATGGCTAGGTAAGTTTTATAAAGGAACAAGTCTGAAGAAAATGTTGATTTGGTTCAGATGCTTATAGGTGTCTAAAAGCAATAATGGTTACACGACTTTTCTTAGTAGCAGAAGAGAAATGTACCCGAAAGAATAGGCTTCCAAGGAAAGGACAATACACAACTAAAGCGCCAATGTCCAATTCCCTTATCCTGTAGTCAATGTGATCATATGTCAAGATCAGGGGAAAAAAACAACTTTAATGAAGACAGGTGATAATCATCAACCTTCTTTTGGATCTACTCTAGTTGATCGGCTCATCTGATACATATGCATTAGGCCTTGGAGGAAATTATTCTATGTTAGTTGCTTACCTACCTCTAAATCCTCCCACTTCATGAGTTTCATGTCCGACTTATCAACGAGAGAGCCAAAATTAGTACAATTCCTCTTGAAACGTCGAAGCCCTCTGAAAGAACCTGCTGGATCAGCAAATTCACAATCCTCCTTGTACGCATCAAGGGTCAGGTTGCCTAAACAGTATAATAAGAAATCATTCATTCAATGCACCGGGAATCAGGTACCGATCGTGCATGAAGACACAAAGAACTATATTTGCTAACTGCTAAGTAGAATTCTTCGGATGGACTATTTGCGGAAAATGCTTCTCCTAAGCCTTACTTTGAATTTATTGAATACCTCATGCACAGTACTTGCCAATATATTTGCTTGTTTTTGTATAGAAGATACGGAGTACTAGATAGTATCATATTGTGCCTGTGTCCCTGCATAGTATCACACTAATAGTATGCCCTATGGACAACTTGTAAATACACTTTTTGTGGTGACTGCCCTTGGACAGGTCACCAATACTTACCTGGACGGGGTCTATGGGCGATCAACAAGGCCTATGGCCTAGGTTGGTGACCTCGTTGCACTTTGGAGGGGTGCCCGCCTAAGGTCAGCCCTGAGAGGTTGAGCCTTGGGCAGGTCACCAGCCAAAAGAAATCATCTCTTACAAGTTGAAACTTCAATCATCTACTTCAATGTGACTTGGGGAAGACAACATTGTTTCAACTTGAATGACATTTGATATTTACTTCTCTTCTTAGTTTTTGATGGGTATGAATGTATGATTATCACCAGGTGCTAAATAATTCATCCATTTTCTAATTGACTCTCTATTGGTAGCCAACTTAAGTAAAAATTATCACCAAAAGGGTTCTGTGCCAATGTAAGAACACTTGAAACACAAGCAAAAGAAAAGAAAAGGAAAATTCGAAAAACTTCATTTTCTAGGGGCATTTCCACTAAGGTTTTGGTGAAAAAACGTAGCTCCTTTTACCATATTGTTGACACTAATTAACAAGTTTTGAAATTTTAGGTTGTTACTCAAATTAATAACTTTTTTTACTAACATACCCATCTACAACTTATCTACAAGAAATAACTTGATATTTTTAAGAACTCATTAAATATCGGAAACAGCTAACAACTTTTTTTTAGACATGAAACAGTTAACTTTAACAACTTGATTGCAACATATTCTTTCTTAAAACTTATTCACTAGAGGAAACTTACTTACTTGGGTTCTAGAAAGATCAACTTTCCCCAAAATTTTCTAAGCAGCCAAACATAACTCAGTTAGGTTTGTGGTAAAAATAAACCTGTGACGAAATATGACCTTTGGAAGTCCTCTTTAATGGTCTCCACAACGACGGCCCGATCAATTGCGCCCGACCCATCAACGGAGAGCTCGAGACCCTCACCGGAAGTTCCGACGCTCGACGGTGATCGGAAGAAAGAAGCAGCTATTCCGAGCAGCTCAGAACTATACCAGGCCATCTTGAGCAGAACATTTTGAGGTTCGGTGTCGGGTTTAGTGGATGAGTTGCTTGTTGAATTCTCTCCACCGCACCGGAGTTTGTAGACTCTGCCGTGGGTATTTTGCCTGAAAATGGGGTGGCGTGAGCGGAGGGTGGGAGTGGCACAAGGAAATGAGAGTGCTGTGGCCATGAGAGACAGAGAGAGAGAGAGAGAGAACGACTGAACGATTGTTGGTGGTTAGTTAAATATCTTTTGGCTCGAAGGAATGGCAACCAATCGTTTGCACATTTTGGTTTGGGCAAAATGGCTTGTTTTTTTTTTTGATCCTTAAGCAAAATGGCTTGTTGATACGTGATTTATTAGTTTTGCTTCAATTTTTTTTGACTTATTTTACCAATTGATTCGTTTTGGAAAAAAGAATCGAAAAAGTATAAAATTTTAATTAAAATTTATAATTTTTTAAATAAAGACAAAAATAAGTATAAAAAAATTTTATCTTTTTGATTTATTTTTTGTCTTTATTTAAAAAATTATGAATTTCGATCAAATTTTTTTACTTTTCCGATTCCTCTCGTTGAGACGAATCAGTCATAAAAGTTTAACGCATAATAAACAAATGCAAAAAAATTCAAATAAAGACAAAAAAAAAATTACTTTAACTTTTCAATCCAAACACATTTGTGTGCCACCGTAAGACAAAAGCGCAAGTATAAAAGCACCTTTTGAAAATATATCAAAATGCTAAAATCCGCAAAACCAATAAACTAAGAGCAAAAGCGAGAATTGAAAGCAAGAACAGAGAATCAACTGAAGGATTATGTCATTTGTGGCTTAGCTGAAAACACTAGTTAATAGTGATCTATATCATATTTACGTCTCTTGTATTATCAATACTCGAGGGAAGTTTTAAAGTATGAACTCATTCAACTAATGTGTTGATGTCAAATGACATAATTTTCAAAATACAGCGAAAGTTCATAATGAATTGAGACAAGAGAAGAGGATATACAAAAATCTGTCAAAAATTCTACTGATACAACTGCATTAAAGTTTTTAACATATTGTTCATGATCGTAACTACCG
Source organism: Rhododendron kiyosumense (assembly GCA_019656275.1). Lineage (NCBI taxonomy): Eukaryota > Viridiplantae > Streptophyta > Magnoliopsida > Ericales > Ericaceae > Rhododendron > Rhododendron kiyosumense. The sequence goes on along the minus strand of BPLS01000147.1, from coordinate 1,077,288 downwards.
AACAATTGCTAACATGACCGTCATAATCTGACTCTTCGGACAACAAAATGACCCCTTTGGACCAGGGCAACATGACACCGAAAAGATGAAGCTACAAATGAAACTTCGATAAGGGACCACAATGAACCTTACAACAACCACAAAAATGCAGAACACGAAATGAATGAATGAATCTCTCTCTCTCTCTCTCTCTCTCATTATTATTATGTTGTTCAACGGCTGAGATGGATGCATCAGCTTGAAACCAAAAAAAGGCAGAAGAACACAACAAATTAGACATTCTTTGCCGTTCGTGTTATTGGATCATCTCTATCGCACCAGGTAAAACAACAAACTTCCTAGGAAGAAACCCTAAAAATTCTCCATCAGACTGCACGTAAATGCTGCTGCCGCCGCCACCTTCAAGCTCTTCAACTTCAACGGAACGTACACTGCAATGGGGACAATAAGAACACAGGGTCAGTACTTCCTGAGCTGAATGAAATTTTCTATAATTCGTGTACATGACTGTGGCCCAAATATGAGCAACACCGGATCACACACATCAAGGGCTTAAGAGACCCTCAAATATGGATAGCCGCAAAACTTCATTCTCAAAACAAATACATATACCAAGCTGCTGAATGCATACATAATTCTGCAGAAGGGTATTCTGGTACATGCCTGCAATAGGATTACTCTACTTGTGTCTAAGTAGATTTACTAAAGAAAGCTCTTGTTATTGGCTAGATTAGCCCCATAGTTTGTTAACAACATGGATAGTTTGTTTCAGTAAGAAGTTAAAGAACTAGAAGGCCAGACGAGGGACCAAGCAGACCCAATCAGGTCAACCAAAAGAAGCTTTGATATAACTCCTTATTCTTTTGTCCACCCATTTCGGTTGAATGTATAATGATATAATCTGCAATAATGGTATCATTAAGAAAGAAGCCAATAACTATACTAAAAGGCACATAACTGATGCATTATGGTGCAGATACAGTAACCAGGGAAGTTCAAAGCATAAACAATGGTAGCAAGAAACTTACATCATATAAGATATATAACCCTAAACAATAACCGTAAACAATGGCCATATCCAAATCAAGTTGCCTAATGATATACAACAGCCATTCAGGGACTATAAATTAGTGTTCTTGCCTCAAGTCACCTTAATGGTCAGGATAGCCCAGTTTACAATTTCTAAGTTTGTATATGCTATATAACTATCACAAAAGCTTGACACATTCCCCATTCATGTTTCAGGAAAGAGAACACGCTACAGAGGTAGAGAAAAAATACCAATAAAACGAACCCATATACAGACAAATCTTTGCTTTTAAGAGAAAGAACGCACCTTCTTGAAAATACATTTTTGACTGATAAATGTGTTCCATTGTAAAGCTTATGCAGCTTAAGAATAAAGTCATACCATTTGAAATCCTGAAGAATCACCACCTGTGCAGAAAGCAAGTTGCATAAATAAACTTTCTGGCCACAGAACGTAGCGGTGCTATGTAAAATAGATTGCAAAACATGACGCGAGATCATTTTCGGGGAACTTTCTACCTCAAAATTTCCGCTTGAAGGGTCAGCATTTGGAGTTATCTTCATGCCACCACCAAAGAATTTTGCATTTCCAATGCACAGGGCTGTCACGTTGGAATATACTTCCCATTCACCCTCATTGACCTAAAGGAAACAAAATGTATGTAAAGTTTCATCGATGCCAGAATGGTGTTAGAATGTAATCTTTAATGGCTTATAAAAAGAGCTGAAAGATAGACTGTTGATTTGCACAGACCTTAATCTTAAGGTCCTGGTTATGGTGGCCAAAAAAGGCTTGCAAAGCACCAATAACATAGCATAAGTTTCCGAACCTCTTGTATCTAGATGCAAAATAACCAGCTTTTGCACTCCTGCGAAAATGCAGTAGAACATCGAAATACAATCTTTCCAATCAGCATGTGCTGAATCTGCTGATGAAGTCTGATATTAAGAAGCAGACTTACAAATGAATATCAGCAACATTTAAGAAGTAATGAGAGTCTTCATTGCCACCAATAATTACTCCAACGTCAATTCGAGATCTCAGCCCTGAAAGTAAACTCTCTTATAAGGTAAGTGAAAATAAACATGACAGTAGCTAATTATGAAACTGCAATACCTACAACAAAAGTACACTATGAAGAGAAGCTATTGCACAATGAATCAAAATAAATGAGACAAGGAAGCGAGCCAAATAGGTAGATTCACCTTTAGCAATGCGGTCAATGGCCTCGCAAGGGTCGTTTTTCCTGAATAAACAAATGAGTGGAGACATTTCCATTTAACAGCCTGGAGCAAAAACTAGGGGAAAATGGTGGCTGATAACCAGTAAAAGAAGCAAAAACTTACCAGCGAAATGTTCGGGCAAAATCTGATCCAGTCCCCAAGGGGATAAGCTGTAGAGAAAGCACAGTCATCATATCTACTCTCCAAAACCCAAGCCATGCAGTTCACATCATACATAACATGGGTATGAACTTTGCAGACCAGCAAAGTAGACCAGAGAAAAGTCTCAAATTGATATTAGGGAGCTCATAACACTTACACCAAGAGCAGTCGTATGGGTAACCTCTGGATCATGACTAGAAACAGGTTTCCCACCCCAGAAGAATCCATTAACAACCTACAAGTAAGCACTATCTTATACATTAGTATTAACATTGGTTACAAACCAAACTGAGCCTTATGTCCCAATCACTTGGGGTCGGCTACATGAATCTTTTTCCTCCATGAAGCTCTGTCAAGACAGAGCCAAAATAAGTAATAGTTAACCATGTTAATGCTAAAACCTTGCACAACCAGATAGATGTTTAGCCTCATGATAGGTCTGTATTGGCCGCGATATTATTAAAGATAGCAAAAACTTTGAAATGGTACACTTGGTCAAACACTTCTAGCGAGTGCAAGCTGCCACCGATGACCATGCATTATGCAGTGCTCTTTTGCGGCGCGTACCAAGTAGATAAGCCATATTCAACTAAGTATTAAGTGATAAAAAAGAGGTATCAATTTCACTTTGTACTGAATTTGCAAATGTTTTGCATCCTATGGTTAGCCAACTGGTTTAACTATTAGATCTTTCATTTCCAATTACATTCTTTTCAAAGCACAAACATCTATACACTTTACTTGCAGAAAATTGTAACGATTTTTGCCTTGTTTGGATTGGAATTTGAAAAGTTTTTTGAAAAATAGTAGGGGTAATGAGTGGAGAGAGATAGAGAGAGAAATGTTAAAAGTAGGGGGAATCTAGGGGGAATTTTTTGAAAAATGCTTTTTAAGTTCCAAAGAGAACAAGGCATTTGTTATTTTGCTCCCCATTTATGGCCAGATGAGCCACACTAATACAAAAGTGCTTTAGAGAGAGCAAATGCATTGTTAGAAGTCATCAGACTCATCACCTACATAGGCAATAAGAAAACTGATAATAAAGATCATGAAGTTGACAGATGCAAAATCAAAATAAATGTGTTTCCTCTCGTATAGAAACAAGTTTCACCTCATGAAGCGTTCCATCACCCCCAACAGCAATCACCGCATCAGCACCTTCACTTATAGCCTATAAACAACCTATGTCAATATTTCCGCATAACATACCTTATTCGAGTTTAAGTACAAATTCTGAGGCTCAAGATTCCAACCTCTCTTGTTATGTCAATTGCATGACAAGGACCTGAAGTCAATGATTCGCATATCTGGTCAACGTGCAGAGAAATTCATCACAAATAAATCAATTTGAATACTAGGAAGCTTACGACAAGACAAGACAAACCAAAGCTACAACAGACATATATCATCAGCATGATATAGTGAAACGTGCACTCAAGTTTAAGTTTACACCATAATGAGACATCTCAGCTGTTTATAACTGTTCAGATAATGCTTTTCAAGCAGCTGATTCTGTTATTAGCCAACTATCAGTTGGTAAATAATGAAAAATGCCAGGCTAACACTAAAAACCAAAGAACATTCAGATCATTTTTACGAAACAAACCCAAACCACTTGATTACTCGACCTTACATTCCTACAAGTGAGTGGCTGAGTGCTAACTGCTAAATAAATAGTTTGCATAACACTTCGTTTAAAAAAAAAAGAACAAAAAAAAGAGAAGAAAAAGTGATGTTAACCAATAGCACTTCATGACCAATCCATTTTTACATACTAGAGGACATAGCCCTTGATTTGGCAAAACAATCAGTCCTACTTCAGCCACCCAACGCCTAACACTAACTATTTGAGAATTGCAGTTTAAAGTGCCTTCTTAAACATTATTTGTGCAAACTATGACATCTTTGGAACACACTCAAATCACTAATCAACACTTCCACTTCGCTTGCCACATTCTTACAGCACTTCCCAACCCAATTTTTCCCTTGAACTTCGCTTAAACAGCCTAGTATGTTCTTCTAGGAGCAAGATGTCATGGGGTACTAGATAAACAAACATACTTAAACAGTCTCTATTCACCAAAGTGTTCTAGGTTAACCGTGCTGTCTGTATTGCCACATAATCCTCATGCAAGATATCATCCTCTATTCCACTTCTTCCACTAGTGTCAAAGATATAAACAAAGCTAAGGCTCTTTTAATTGGGCACAAACTCCGGGTGTGCATGCGTGAATTCATGGGGTGTGATAGTGGGTAGTCGAGCTCAAGTGATTTCACTCTTTTGCCCGAACAGTTACCTCATCTTATAATAAAAGTAGTCATAGAATTTTGTTCTTTAGTTGGACAATAATGAAAATTACGTTTGTAACACAGCTTAAAAATTTTGTTCACACCAACTGGTGCTCTCCTTTTTTATATTAGAAAATAGATTCTAATTTTTTCAGTTCGATTTGTTGGAGAAAATGGATTTCCATTCAAAGTCATCCAAAACCATAGTTACTAGGTGTAATCCTTATTCCACAAACATATTCCTGTTTGCCTCAGCCCGAGTTAACAATGCTATACACTACACAAACAGCTAGGCACCAAAATCAACAAGATGAATCCCATCGAAACCTCACATTACAATCTGAGCCGAGGCGAGACCTCAAATACGGCAGTAATTTCTTCCATTCCTTGCCCGTCCGACCATTAGCACCTGTCTCGATTCCAGTAACAATAAAACCTCAAATATCAAACACCTAACACGAATACTACAAAACAGAGAGAGAATTTAGAGAGACAGAACCTTGGGGATTGACGACGAAGACGAGGTCGCGACGGCGAGAGGAGCAGGCGCCGCCGACGGAAGAAGTGCGGTCGGCTGACATGGATTGGTCCGCTCTGAAAAACGAGGGTTTGGACATTGCCACCACCGCAATCCTGTAATAAACCATTACTTGTATCTACAGGTGTACGTAGATAGATACATATACATGTAAGTAAAGTAATGGCGCCGTTTATCGTTAAGACGGAGGAAGTTATGATAGTATTAACCCCTAGGGGTTTAGGAAAGCCTATTATTAGTACTACTTCCTAATGAAGAAGATGATGGTGAAACTGCTAATCCAAAGATTAGTGACCCATTTAAACTTTAATTATGCAGTTAGGGTGATGTGGACTCACTCTCGTTTTCATTGGATTGGAGTAGTTCAGTTCGATAATTACAATGTTCACTCTTATACTGTACTAAATTAGAGTGGATGGTGACATTATTTAATATAATTAGGAAATTGAGATGATGTTATTGAGAAAGATTTCATTTACGTCTACGAAATCGAGAATAGTTATCAAATGTTAACGGACCAATTATTTTCCACGTTTTCGCAATTGTTTGTTTGGTAGGCAATTGCTTTGTTTGGTTGGCTTATTATGGGATTTGTAGAACTGCCACATCGTGCCCCTCACCGCCGCAGATGGATTACAACCATCTCCAATCGGAAACATGACACAAATTTGATAAGAAGTTAAGGGGTTAGGATTATTTATTTTTGACATAGAACACAAATATAACACGACACAATAACAAGAAAAGCAAAACAAATTAGGTTAGAATTGAGAAATTTCTAAGACAAACACAGGATTACCCGACACGAGCCAAACACAAAGTTAACGAGTTATGGTAGACTATTTTTGACGCAGAATACAAATATGATACGAAACAATAACACGAAAAATTAAACTGGTTAGATTATGATTGAAAAAATTCTGACACGAACACGAAATAATACGACACAATGCCCACCCCAAGTCTACTACACTGATTAGAACTGCTTTCATTCTCAAGCCTTCTCAGGTTGATCAGGTATCATTAAGACTTTGTAACACGTTAATCTGAATATAAATGGATTTGACCCAGTGTGGGGCCAAGTGGCCAACAACACCGTCCAATCCCTAAGGGGACCCTCCCCTTAATATTTTTATTTTTATTTTTTGACAGTCAAAAAGGGCTAGAGGGGGCAACTAGCGTAGCAACCCCCCTTGGGCGTGACCATAGGGGCTCCAAACCCGCCTGTGGAATGTCCGGTTCGAGCCATAGCTACCGTCCGGGAGGACGGGCCGTCACCACGGCACCACCTCAGTGCACAGTTGTCAAAGAAGCCCCCTCCCTGGTCCACAGGGCGGGTTCGAAATTAAGCCATTGGGCACCACCGGCAATTGCACAATGAGAGGGACACAGGTCAGTCCATCACTCTCAAATGAATCAGTTGACGAGTGCTTGTAATCAGAACAAAATAGCAATAAGAAATTCACAAAGCAAGGGCGGATAGGGCAAGAAATCATGCATCACAAAGGCATTTTACAGAAGCTATATATATTCTCTTTGTTTTTTTTTTTTTCACTTTTTTTTTGTTTTTTTGAAGTTTTCCAAATCATAAAGGACCAAAAACCCAAACTCCCAACCACGTGCCATGGAAGATAAAATCCAGTAATTACATTCTCCCCAATCAACCCTCCATAGAGAAAGGCACTGAAACAGACCCATCCTCCAGGCTCCAAGGAAACATACAATCCACCAAAACAGATGCGCTCTTGCAGTTTTGTTTCTCCTTTTTGTTGGTGATGACAACTGATGCTACCAATTATCTATACCGAAACCCCATGTCTAGGTCATGACCGCCATACATTCCCTGGCTGCGACCGACAGCAGGAAAAGGGTGGGTGGTCTTCCTCGAATTTGCTCTGAGTTCCATCTCAAGAAGCCTTTGGAATGCCTCTGGATGATTGCTTCCACCGCTAACATCAGGAGCTGAACGAAGGGGGGGAAAAAATAAAAATAAATTGTCACACTAACAGTTGACACCAGAAAACAAAAGAATCAAACCAAGCAATATACCCATGAGATGCACAGGAGGAAATGAGAACAAAAATAAGATGGAAGCATCCTTTCAAATGCTAGAGAGGAACCTACTGCTTCAAGGTGCAGTAGTCCCCTCTAGTGCTTTTAAGTCTTAACTGAAAAAAAATGATGAGAAAACAGTCCCAAATAATACTGCTACAAAAAGCCATATCGGGCAGCACTGTACAAGATCTAAGGAACGCTATAATAGCAGCTTTAGTTGACGGCCACACTTTTCAAAGGCACTCTATAAAGCTAAACTTAAGGATTTAGAAACCAGACTCAAAAGTAATGCTAACACAAAAATTATATTTCTGCCTCTAGACTAAACATTCATCCTTCAGAAAACGGTGTATGGAGTTTATGATATTTAAACGATAAAAGTAACAAAAGGGAACATGCCTTTGTTGGGACAAACCAAGTTATCAGAAAAACGTCTGTGGTTCATATAAGATGCCTTCTGATTATGGTATAGTCTACAGACCATTCCAAGAGAATAACTAAGCAGGGTCGATATTGCCAAGCATGCTCTTTATGACGACTGATCCTAGGGGGAAAAAGAGAGGTAGAAGGGATCAATGAAGCAACGAGGGTTTACCTTGCAATCGCATTCCAAAACCACCATAATTGGGTTGCTGATGACCAAAAGGAAGAGCTTGCGTTTGGTTTAGTGCCTGAGTAAAACCTGTTGTATCATTGCTGGAGTGAGGCGTCAGCAGACCACCCCTGGGAAACTCCTGAAGTAGATGAGGTGGCGGAAAGTTGCCAGGCATTTGCATTTGCATTTGCTGTAACATAGAATGACGAGGCAGATCGAATCCTGTTGGCCCACTATTAGGGTGAGGAAAACGAGGGCGTGCCATATTTGCACGGAATTGATTGGCAGAAGCATCATGGTCTAAAATGCCCTCTGGAGCCATGAAGTTCATCTGGGAACTAACACGGTTAGGATACGAATCTAATGGACGCAGAAATGGCCTCCCATGATTCATATGAGGGGATTGAAAACGGGGAGATGATGGTTGGGCATGAACATTGCGGTACGGAATCTCAGGCTCCACTGAATCATAAGGACCACGAACAAAAGGTGGACCTCCTTGACCTATGAGCATAGGTCGTTCATCCTTGAAAACTGTATTAAGAGTTCCCAGCTTTTCAGCCATATCAAGTGATTTGTTAGAATATAACAGTTCCCCTTGAGTTGAATTTGCAGCAGACATGAACATGGAATTGAGGGTACTCAGAGGATCACCAACTGTAATCAAGCTCTCCTCTTCAGGAAGCTGAATATCAACTGCCGAATCAAACCCACCGAGATTTGACACTGCATCATTTTGGTGATTTACTGGGTCTACTTCAACTTGAGCATCATTAAAACCTAACCAGTTTTCAATCTTATCAGAGTTTGATTGCTGTTTCTGACTTGATCGTAAAACATTATTTTCATCATTGCTCCTACTGGATCCAACATCAAGACTATCACCTAAAACTCCAGAAATATCCATTCTTGCAGAACCAACTGAGCCCTTCTGGACAGAAACTGGTGCTCCAACTGATTGCAGCTCCTTCATGAAAGCAGATCCGAATAGCGTTTCAAGAGTCAGAGACTTCCCAGACTGGTGAAGGTTTTCAGGCTTTTCCTCTCTAGAGTTGTCAGTCACACTGCCAACAATTGTACCTCCAGAGACATGTAGTTTTCCTGAGGATCCACTGTCTAGATTCAGTGAGTCTATATTATTTATCAAGCCTGGTCCCCGTTGCAACAAGGACATGAGGTGTTGAGATGCAAGATTATCAATAACTGCTTTTGGTTCCTCGGTCTTTGCACCAGAAGAACTCCAGCCTTGAACCGATGCGTGCAATGTCGAATTACTTTCACTATATTCAGACAGAATTGTCTGTTCAAGGTCTTCACAAGTGAGGATTGCAGGGGGCGCCTCTAGCTTACTGGTACCGTACAAGTGTTCAGATATCCCAATCATGGAAGATACGATATTAGATGCGGACTGCTTGTTTGTAAGTTCAGAACTTTGGAAGGAAAGAGGTGGTGGAATATGATCAGTGGCTTTCACATCAGAAACTTGGGGTCCACCTTTCTCACCACCAACAATTAATGAAAGTAGGTCAGTTGATCTAGATTGTGGTGGATTTTCCACAGCCGCTTTCTCTGCAGCTGATGTAAAAGAACAACTTAAGCAAGAAATCTTACAACTAAGCCAAGGAATTTGATGCTGAAAAGCATTAAAAAATGTAAAAACAAATATATCAATGCATGCATACCATCTTCAAGGAACCATTGAGCAAACTTGGACGAATTGACATCAGAACTCCGTGTTTCATCTCGTTTAGCATCGTCATGCTGAAGGAACACAAAAGAAAAGGTGTCAGATTCCCACTTTTGTTTGGTAAGATCACCACGACCGCCCAAGATGAGGTGAAAGCAATGCCTGATCATACAGAGCCAATAAAACCAAACCTCCTCCTCCGTAACTCTCAAAAGATCCAGAAAAATCATGAAATCAACAAGATGCTCTTCACCTTGTTTCAGTAACTACAACTTCTATGGACATCCTACTCTGCCCAAACCAAATCATTCAACAGATTAGGCATGAAGGACGCAAGTGTCACCTCCTTCCGGAAATTCATTTCAAAAGGAACTTAGATTCCGATCACAACGTAGCCCATAAAGGACCCTTAGATTCCAACCAACATGCATGGTAGCAATTTGGAATCCGCCCTCTAACCCAAACAACCCCAATACCTGACTCACCTCCAAGGTGGCAGTACAAGTGGCAAGAGCACACTAGATTTTTCTTTATCTACAAATTAGCCTTCCAAAGAAAGGAAATATCCATGGAAAATGCAAGGGCGGAGGATAATACGTAAAAGGTGCATTGATATCTAAGAAAAGTGTATTGATATTTGTAAAAGTTTATTAATATCTGTGACATATGTATTGATATCCAAACTTATTTGGAATTATTGGCATATTATCCTCCCCCTAGTGGGCAGAGGTTAGCAAGACCGAATGACCAATCCCAACCTACCCATCAAAATAATAGAATGTCCACACCCAACGCCCTTTTAAAGCCTTACCAAAAATCTCACCAGTTGTCATAACACCATCCTAAAGCATCCTCTATATTACGTGGACTCAACTCCAGGTGTCGGGTGCTGGTTTACATTTAGGGGTTGGATACATCCACCTCTAAATTTTAGTATAAGCAGACTCTATAAAGAGTATCAAACGTACCAAATCCGATTATTAATGCCTCATATTATATACAACAGCTTACATAAAATTTTATAATTGGCAATGGAAATAGATCCCGTAGAATATATGATTGTATTGTTGTCTCAATAATATGATAGTGGTTTAACACAATATATTGTTATCTCTCAGACAAATAAAGAGATTACTCATAAAGCATCTATTTCAAAACAAAAGGACTGTCCTACAACAAAACTGAAGACACCATGTCACTGAAGGCATTCTCTTAAACTCCACCACCTTAAGCGCCACGCAAAGCAACTAAAGGGGAAAAAAATGAACCACCACTCCGATTCCCAGTTCGCAATGATCCACTCCACAAGAATCTCTTATTAACCCAGATAGATCCCACCTCAGTAATCTTCATGCACCGACAAGGTGCATCAACTATTTTACTATCACAATTTTAATTCCAAGGGAATCAAGGGGAAAAAAAAGAGTTGCATATACAAGAGCTTCATCTTCAAGGTGGAATGATTCTTCATATGAAATAAACAACTTTATTCCCTGTTAATTTACCTCTCTCATGGAAACCATTGTTGCCCTATTTTGACATGGCAAATGTAACTTCGAATGAAACACATTAGCTGGGAAAGGACATATTAGAGAGAGACATAGCCTATCTTGACTCACTTAACCTTCAGCGCGGTCTAGTTAAATTGCTCTCTTCAAGTGGAAAACAATGCAATTCCAGTGATCAATGAACCTCATTCGATTGGGAAAAGGAATTTAGTTGACTAAATTTATCAGGATGCAACAGGGCAGGGGTCAAGGGGAATTACAATCTCGAAGGGAAGTGGACACCTATCCTCAAATTAATCTTTCAGAAGTTGCAATAACGGTGGGAAGTTGGAAATTAAAATCAAATACATGGGATTTGGCAGACTATTAACAAGATGATCAGTGGGCTTTTTGCTGAAAGAATAACAGACTAAACTTCCAACCACTAAATGCAATCGTGATTTGTGACCATAAATTATTTCATGATTGATACTAACCCAGTACTGCTGGTGGCTGACTTGTTCGACTAAGCAAATAGGGCTGTTAGCAAGAAGCGGAAACCGAAAACCAAAAAGTTTTAACAATAACAGACCTATATAGAGCCCTTGAGAAAGTGCCCTGGGGCCCATATAGAAGCCCTGAAAAAAAGTGCTACAAGTAAAAGAATTACCTTGATGAAATCTGAGGATCCACCGAGATTCGCTTTTGAAGCACCACCAAAAAGATTTTGCAGAATAGTTGTCGAATGATCCTGTTTGGAACCGCCAATGATTTTATGCCCTGTAAACTTCTGCATATCAAATTCAACACTTTCACTACCATCCTGGGTTTCAGAAGCTTCTGAAAGGCTAGTAGTCCGGTACAGTTGATCTTCCACACCCTTACGAGGGACATCCAAAACTGCTAATGCGTCAACAATCTGCTCACCCTTATCCACAGATAGGATGTGAAGTGTATTTTCCGGCTGCTGCTCTCTGAAATCCATTTTCTGAGCTGGCTGTCTCTCTTGTTGATTATCAAGAGTCCCATTTTGACCAATAGCTTTGGCATCATAAAGATTCTGCTCAAATTCAACTCTCGTAACCTGTCAAACCAACCAATTAGTACTCTTGTCAATAAAAAAGAAATGACAAGTGAAAAAAATAAATTTACTTAAGAAGGTACTCACAAGAACTCAACAAGTCACAAGAAAAAAAGAAATGCTGACACCAATTGTTTAATTAAGTGTGAACTTGACACACGCAAACCAATTTTAGTAATTAATTTGTTCTTCCACTAAAATAAAAGAGGCCATTGACGAATTGCTTTCATTGGGATAAGGGTTGTAAGACGATAAGTTCACGGTGAACTTGCCTTGAACTTATCATCATGACTTCTAGCAAATATGCAAAACTGCAAATCGTTGATGATAAAGATCAAAACGCTATTACATAACAAGGGCATTTCTGGGGGGGGGGGGGGGGTTTGTTGGCAACACCTTGTAATTAGTAGCCTCCAGATTTGTTGTTCAGATTGAAGATAGCAGTTGGGCAATAAGTTCCAGAACATAGAATGTCAAAAAGGGTGGCATGAATATACCTCTGTTGAATGGGAATTGTTTAGAGCCCTAGCATTAGAATTCTTCTCCGGAATTGTGCTTTTAAAACCTGGGGGTACAAGTGGTCTGGATCCAAGAATTTGTGAAGAAGATTTCGATGAGTCATTATTCGAAACTGTTAATGTCATAGACTCCTCCAATTCATTGCTTCTATTGGAAATTCTCTTTTTGTCCTTGGTATCTTCCAGCCATGCATTGACGTCTAAGACATGACCATCTTTATGCTTGTCTGGGTTGTTCTGCTTCTCTTGAAGTGCCTTTTGCTGCTCCTTCCTCATCAACTCAAAGGATTCTAAGAAGAAATTTACACTCCAAGTTCAACAGACACAAACACCCAAAAAGGCAAAAGATAAAAGTTGAAACAGATGGTAATAAACTATGGAAAAAACAGTATTACCTCTTCTCCTTTTTTCCTCTTCTGCTTTATCCTGACTTGTATACTCTGTTGAACCAAATGTTTCATCATTAAACGAGTCGGTGGTGCCCCTCCGTAAGTGAGGTACCGCCTGGAGAAAACAGGGGAAAGAAATATGAAGAATCATAGAGGAGTTTAGAACAACAAACTTCGAACAAACACAATTCTCTTTGACAACAAAATTTTACTTTAAAACAAAAAAAAAGGTACAGTTGCACTTTTCAGTTGCCCCTGGAAACAAATCCAGAACCATGTATACATAGAGGTTGATGTTTCTGAGCAAGTCACCAAAAAGCATGATCTTAACCTTATAAGGGCGAGGAGGATGATACGGCTCATTACTCCTGTTCAGCTGGTGGGGATCATTAGGTCGAACCTTTGGAGCTGACAATCCTGCTGCATTTCCAGACGGTTTTGGGAAAGAACCACTCCCAAGAAGCCCATCATGCTCAGGAGTTTGCCAAGACCGTCGAGATTGGTTGAAGTGGTGCCTTCCAGACTCTGTAAGAGAAGGTGCATAAATCATGGCAACTATTTTTGGCAGTAGTGAAAGACTGATTTAGAAAAGCTAGATTCTTGGAAAGGTTTAAGCACAAGAAGAAAGGAGTATTTCATAAGACTCCAACAGAAGCAGGAAACAAACAAACAAGCAAAGATTTGGATTTAGGAAAAACACCTCACCCTCTCATTCCATCGAAAGACTCAAGCAGAAGTACAACCAAGGAAACCAATTAATAAGGGCCTTTACAAGATATGGATAAGTATTTATGAGTATGCCTAATATGTATGCCTTTGTTTCATGAATATTGTACCTTTGAGGGTATATACGCCTAGGTTTGTTAGCATGTGGGTTATACAAGATATTTTCCAAGTTCTGAAGAAAATATCCAACCTCCATTACTCCATGTTTCCTTCTTTTATTATAAAGATAATAATATAATTTGACAGACTTTAATTAAGAGTTTGCCATTCCCCAAACTCGTGTCTCCTTCCTGATGGCAATGGCATGGTTCAACTTTTACTAACAAAATCATCAGATTTCACCAAGCAGTGAATGTGCAGATAACCATCCCTAGCTAGCCGAATTGAGCAATTTTGGGACAAAATAGCAAGTTTCCTCGAGCTTCCCTCTCTCAACAAAAAAAAATTCCTTGTTAATTTAACTATATAGAAGACAGTGTCATCAAATAGAGTGGGATAATGACAATGCATTTGTAGAGGGTGCTGTTGTTTTTGGAAGCTTAAGAAGATCTATGCCTACTCTTTGAAGCCTAAAAAGGGTTGCTCAGCCTAGAGGTAAAGGTTGCAACAAGCATCAAAACAGCTTCCTACAACTACAAGTAGAACAATAAGAGGAATTTCATGGCATATGACCCAAAAGATGACCTAAATAACTTTCCATCAAATGACAAGCAGTAATGATTGAGAATAATTACTAGTAGTGATCAAAAAATATCAACACCAACCTGAATCCCAATCAGATTTTGTGTCACTGTCCTTTTCACTACGTCCAGAAGAATAGCTGTCCCACTTCCCATATGTTCCCCGAGAATAATTGCTTGAATCCCCTTTGAAAGGAGGGGACGAGCTGTACTCGGTACGCCTGTAACTCAGCAATGGTGAGCTGCCAGGACCTCTTTGACGGTCCTGTATTCCATAGGAGGTGTCTTCAAATTCACTGACCATGAGTAAGAGTTCAAGGTCAGCATTTCATGATGCAGGAATGTCCATCACATGCATGCAAGCCAATGACATTAGTGCAAAGGAGGACCCAACCTCAACAGTTGCTAAGACTAGTTAAGAAAATAACAAAAGGGATGAGTGAATCATACCTTAGTACGGATGCGTCGAACCCACTAGGCAACTTTTTGCAAGCATCTAATTCACTTATCGATAAAAGGAAGTCTCTTGTATATGATAATTTTAAAGGCCTGTATCACAAGAAAAAACAACAGTGAAAAGTGAAACATATGATCAAATCAAATAGATAAAACCAGTAGAATACCCAGGGAAAAAGCAATTTCGTTACTTTTTAGATTCGGAAAATGGTACGGCAGCCTCACCGGGAGAGCTTTGAATTTCATTCTCCAAGCTCATTCTGCAATGCTTGATGAGATTTTATCACCACTCCTTAATTCAACGATGCAAGCCCACGTCCAAAAAAGCAATACCCAGAACTCACAGTAGCATTTTGATCACCCAACACTCTATTATCTCCACCTCAATCCCACTCACTCACTCTCGGCAACGGTATTCTAATTCAAAGAGCGAAGCACACCAGCGCAGCGATTTGATCCACTCAGGACTTAACCACCAATGAAGATAACCACACCAAATTCAACTACACAGCTCCACGTCCAAAAATCAATACCAGAACTCATAGTAGCTTTTTTTTAATCACCCAACCGCATTTACCGCCCTAGATTCCTGTCACTAACTCTAGACAACCATAATCAATTCAAAGCGTTCAGAACATGTCCAGGATGATTTGATCCATATATTGACTTTAACCGCCAATGTGTATTACCAACATACACTAAAACAAATCTACAAAGCTTCAACTAACAAAACCAGAACCAAACTAACCCTACAATCTGAAATTCAGCCGTTCCACATCTTAATCCAGCTCAATCTACAGTAAAACAAATTAAAACAAAAGATCCGATAGGATGCCAATTCTCTACCAAAATTTCCAATTAACTATCAACATCTAACTACACTTTCCTGGACGGGAAACCACGTACACATACAGGGAAAAACACGAATCTGGAATCATACTCCGTGTAGATCGTCTAATCAATTACAATCCATATAAAAGTACATGACGTCTTGGATTATTAGAATCGAAGGAAAAGTAATTCTAGGGTTTCTTGTTTTGCTCGATGTTAATAATACAGTCAGGCTTGAAGCTACGATTTCGGAAAACTACCTGGACCGGACGGGGATAGAGAGAGAAGAATCACCAGAACGAGGACTAAAACTAGGTTTTTGATTGAATAGCTATTTCTCGTCGATCGTGTTTTAGAGAGAGAGAGAGAGAGAGTGGGAGAGGCTCTCTGGGGTTTTTTTTTTTTAGCAGAAGAAAACAAACAGATATGTTACGCTGCTCTCATAACACAAATGGTTTTTTTTTTGTAACCACTCCCTCACGGAGAAAAATTGCGCGTATAGTCACTGGTTTTTTCTTTATGTCAATTTAGTCCCCCGCATTTTACATTTTTTTTATATGTTGACTCTCATACACACACGAGATGGTCAGATCTTAATTACATAATCCTTTGAAATGATCTACACTCAAACTCTCAATCTTCGCACTCACAAATTTTAGTTATTTTGAAAGTTCTTAAGAGACACATACGCGAGAGCTCCTACACTTGCTTTATATGACTTAGGGTCAGAGGAACACCACCTCACTTTTCACACCTTATTTTTGTGTTGTTTACAAAGGAAAAAAATTATCGGTTTCCATGCCATTATTGCCCTATTGATCCATGTAATTGTCAGTAATGGCCAACTAAAATACTAGGTCATTTCATAGAGCCATTTGATCTTAATGTTAATATGGAAAATTTAAGTAAGACGACAAAATGAGAAAACTTGAGATGTTAAAGATGACAAGAAGACTAGATTAAAGCCCGTTTCAGAACATCTTCTTAAAAAATAAGTATTTATTTCATATTTTCAAACTCAAAAATAATATAAATAAATAAATAAATAAATAATTTCATTTTTTTTTTTTGCACCGTATTCAAATCTCAATGAGATCTTTTAAACAAGATCCATATTGCATATTTTTATATTTAAATAAGCCCATCATTTTTTAGCTTGAAATTATCTTTTTAAAAAATAAGTACTTATTCAACGTTCAGGAACGAGACCTAACTCTTTAGCATATTTCCATCTGCGGTTGATCAATGAAGTGATACCTAATTACTTTTGTGTGGGCATTTTCTACAACAATATTGCTCGTTGGTTCGACATAACAACAATGGATATGAAATTTGAAGACAAATCCATGGATTGCCTAATATCTAAAATGACAATGGTAGGACGGTACAGTTTCAGTATAGGGACACCAGGATGTCACTAAGAGGACTTCCAGTTCCCAGGGAGTACATTGCACTCATACACATCCAAGAAGGGTTACATGGAAAAGATACAGTTGCTCCAAAGAAACAATAGAAATCCATTCACGCGTGTTCAACAGACGAAACAAACAGAATATAGCTGTAATCGTTCACAAAGATTAATCTATAAGAACAAAACTCACTGCCAGATAAATCCTATAAAAACATGGCTTAAATGGAAACATCCCGTCAACAAAGCTTGAAAAGGTGTGTTTTAAGGTCCTAATAATTAGTTACACAACTACATGTCAAAACATTACTATTGCTGTATATGTACACAAAGCAGAAAAAGCGACAGCCGGGTATTAACAAAACAGCTCCATGACTGAGTTTGTCACACTAGATGCACCACAGTACACATACATAAGTTGGTAGTTTGTACACACAAGTAATCTCCATGCAATCAACCGTAGGTAGCAACCAAAGCTCACATACTTATTCTCCTTCTCTGCTGCTGATCCACCTACAATTGGAACAACTAGAATTAAGAACGAAGCGATGAGATTAATATTCTCATACTACATAAGAAAAAAGGAGAATTTCCGTTTGACCGAAGAAAAAAAAAGGAAGAAGAAAGGTGTGTTCTGCATACCTTTCACTTCTCAAACAGAGGCAATAGCATTCTCTGGTTTACAAACATGGAAATTATTGCCAAGGAAACTGGACTTAGCCTTCTCTGCATCAGCATCATAAGATGAAAGCATCTTTTTCTGCAAACATTAAAGGAAGACAAAAAAGGAAGATAAGCCGAGATGAGCGACACACTGAACTTTTCTCACATTAACAAGAATACAAAAGATCACGTTGAAGCAAAAGATCCAACGATTCACGGTGTTTGATGGGGTACCATGAAGAAGACTCTGTGTTGTGGATAGAGATTAGGCATGTGTCTATGCATCACATTGATCTAAAGTTCACCAAATAGTCATGTTTCTTGATGTAATTACATCCCTTGCCAAATGGAGCTTCATCTAACAGTACAGAATAAAGAAAGTGCTAAATGCATTTAAAAATTTTGAAGCACTTTGCTCGATTCATTGAGTGGAGTTCCATGTGCATTTACATTTTGAACTTTAAAAAAATGCAGACACACTTGCCGCGTGCATATTCAACTAAACCTCTCAGACACTAAGAGTGATTAGTGCTCTTGGAGCACCGCCACGTGGTGTTCCAAGGGCCTTCTCCACCACACAAGAATGTGGGAGCCACACACTTGGTAGTGGAGGCCTCACCATTAAGTGGTGGAGAAAGCCCCTGGAGCACCACATGAAGTGCTTGAGGAGTAATAAATAATTTTCCCAGACACGAATCTCCTAATCATGGGTTGAATGTCTGTCATCCAACATGGATATGTGAGAAGTCCACTCATCGTGGCTAGCTAGCTTATTTCAGAAGTCCACTCAAACAACTTCTATGGTCACACTAAATAACATCACCTAGAGAAAAACAGCACAAACAATTTTCTCCAAGTCCAGGTAACAAATGACTTGAACATGATAAGATCTAAATAAGCCTTCAAACTACACCATTGGGTGTCTTTAAGGGGAAATAATTGTACATAAACTCAAAATGTAATGGCCCTCTTAGATAACAATAAGTCTAAAAACAGGTAGAAATAATGCAAAAGGGTGCCGAAACATTTTGAATAAGCTTTAAAGCTAAAAGAGCTCAATGCTTTTGTACTTTGCTTTCCAAAATAGAAATCTAATTTTCATTCAGCTCTGTGAGTCCGTGCATATACCAAACCAAATCAAGTGTGCAAAATATTTGCACCTCAAACAAGGAGGCAATGAATCATGGCAAGCAGGCTGCAAGCAACAATAGATGTCCCCCACAACTTTAACATTCTCAAACTAAAAACACAGAACCTTTATATTTCTTGCCGCACAACAGTAAAAAATAGCCAGCTAAGGCGTAAAGAAAGCAGCACACCATGATAACACAGCAGAAACAAGCCGAACAAAAAAAAATACAGCAGAAACAAGGTGTTGCATAATGCATATGTCATTCTATGGAAACTAAAGAAAGTAGAAGAGAAATCAAATCCCTGAACCCATTTGAATAAAGTAACCTCCACGACTGTAAAGAAAGTACTCACATGATCCTCAAATTCAGGGCTTGTTAGATTGACAGAAAGGTTCTTCATTAACAGCAACACCTGCACGACCAA
The DNA here is from genome assembly GCA_019656275.1 of Rhododendron kiyosumense. Classification (NCBI taxonomy): domain Eukaryota; kingdom Viridiplantae; phylum Streptophyta; class Magnoliopsida; order Ericales; family Ericaceae; genus Rhododendron; species Rhododendron kiyosumense. Next base: position 1,057,913 of record BPLS01000147.1, on the reverse strand, counting down.
TTCAAAAATCTTAAAAATAATCTCGATATTTTGCAAGACATTTTCAGGCAGCTAATTCACTGGGAAGGCCACTGAGTTTTGGAGAAAGCATCAAATTTAAAATAAACAATTACTTCTTAAACAAGAGAAGACATCATAATCCACGGAATGAACCTTCCAAACCAAACATATACATTTGCTACGGAGAAGATATGCTAGTAAATATTTTACCTGAAACTAAAAGATAGAGTAGTGACATATAATTGAGCCGTAACCTCGTCTTAGACTACCATATTCACAAACCACGACTCATTACACAAAGAAATAACAAATGAAGCATTAGATATAAAAAATAAATTACCGTCTCAACATTTATTGGATCCATGCTCTTCAATTTTTGCAAGTGACCACTTGTATTGGGATCAAAAACACTCCCTAAGAAGCTGTATACCTTGGCAAAATCTGGCATAACTGCAGAAACAAAAGGTGCGCTTCATGAGGAGAGAATGTGGAAGGAGTGAGAGCAGTTGATGAGCAACAAAAACCCAATTGAATGTATTCTTAAAAGGCCAATTTTGGAAGAAGATTAGTGACTGCTGACAAGCTTTATCCCCATGCCTACAAGATATCCAGCATCTCTCTACTCTTCACACTGAAGAATTACTCAACAAATGTGTATTTTTGGAACTTCCCAAGCTCAAAACTCTGGAACTCATGCATCTTGTCACTAGTTTCACTATAATGATTGTGTCATCTTGTAGTGGTAACCATGTCCATCACCATGCACTCAAATTTAGAGAACTAAGCAAACAAAAAATAGTGAATCACTTCATAAACCTAAAGTTGGTTGACTCGTGCAAATGTGTGGTTAGCGAATTGTGATCTGAACATGTTACGCACTTTGAACTAGTATTTGAACAAAAAGCATGCAATCCTAACATTCCAGAAAAACATTTAAATATTAACCTCTCACAGGCCTGCTGACTTTTCCCTTTCCTTGATAGTTCGTTTCACGATTCATGCACATCTTCGGGGTGCTTTCATTACTACTGCTGCTCGTTACTCCCACTTCATCTATATATGAAAACAAATATATCAGATTAGCAGAAGGAATCTACACACTTCTTAAAACAAAAAACCAAGTGAAGAAAGGGTAGGGAAAAAATGAAACCTTTTGTGATGTGTGACACATTGACAGATGGCCCAGAATTGCAAGTCCAATAAGCTGAAGGGGCAAAACTTATTGAGTTTTCAGGACGCGACAATGAATCAGGCCTTAGAACGTATCTGGAATCATGCACAGCACCCGATGACTGAAATGGTCCTGTAACTTGGGACGCCACTGGAGCTGCCAAGTACGAAGTTATGAGAAATGGTTCTCTTCGGGCTCTGACTAAGGATAAGAAATGTAATATTACAAACAAACATATACACAAGAGGCTAAGAATTCCAACCGTTCTTAGCGGCCTTTTGGGGATAAGGATGAGCTGCTTTCCTCTTGGGTCGAGGGGGAGGTACATGTTCACCTTTCCCATTCTTTTGGACCTTCAAAAAGTACTTCTGGGCATGACTACGTATCTGCAAAAGGTTTACCCTTATGTAAGTGGAATATAGATGAAGGCATGAAGCATATTCATGAAGACGCTCTACTTGCCACAGTGCCTAGAAATTATGAGTGAAATAACTAGACTTGAGAGGTAACAAGCAAATTCTGTTAAATTTCTTGGAGGGTTCCAACCTAAAACCAATTGGCAAATAGTGGAAAGATCGCCCAGGCTCATATACTAGTTTTGGAGAAGGTAATTAACCGATGTGAAACAAACTCCAACACTCCCCCACACGTGTAACCCCCGACTCGCATGTGGAGAGGTCAATAAAAAATCTGGAACACATGGATCATAACGAAACAAAGTGCACCTATGGCACAAACAAAGGGGAAAAACCTCTGAAAATCTAGCTCTGATACCATATTAAATTTCTTGAAGGTTCCAACCTAAAACCAATTGGCAAATAGTGGAGAGGCCGCTCAAGCTCATATACTAGTTTTGGAGGAGATAATTAACCGATGTGGAACAAACTTCAACAAATTCCCCATCATTATAAGTCTGTTGCGGGAAGCCAATCAGGAAAAAAAGTGAGAAGTGGGAAAAAAAACATCTTAATATCCAAGTAGTTGACCAAGAGATCATAAATCGAGGAAAAAAATCTGGAATAAAGATGATAATTACAACAACTTCAATGAATCAATCTTGCCAAATATGATTTCAACGACAAGTGCTTTTTCCTTTTCTTTTCAACAAATTGCCACACCTATACCATCATCCACTTCGCCCAAAAAAAAAAACCTGAATAGAAGCACTCCTTCAAAACCTTCATCGTGGTAATCAGTAGTTCAGTACCAGCACTGAAAGGTAACACTTCATCAGTAAAATCATTCATTGACATTTCATGTGTCTCAAGAAAGCCAGAATGCTTTGCCCCCACTGCATTTAACAAGATAACTACTACTTCGAGTAGATAGCCTTTATAACTTGAAGTGACAAACCAGACACAGGACACTGAAAAACATAAAGCGAGCGAGCTTTTGGTTTACACTCCTTGGTATGTTCCAAGAAACCATGTAAAATTATCTGCTAAAAGTTCAATGTTTGCATCAACATGTATTATCAAAGAAGAACAATCTATTTACCTGTATGACTGTTTTTGACCCCACAAATGCTTCGATCTTTTTCCAGTCACGATCAAAGCTGAAATTCCCAAAATAAATGAAAAAGAGATTTTACCTCAAAGTGCACATCAACCACGTCAATATGAAAACTTAACAAAAAAATTAAATCCTACATCATGTGGTACAATGCAAACAACATTCATATTGAAACTTAGAAACTGGATCCACATGCGGGACATATCCATCAAGCATGTTCAATGCATCTTCAGGCCTGTTCACTTTCATGGCTCAATATGAAACCTGATGGAATTAAATTTAATTCCCATGGTCTCAACTAATATGCACATTAAGGATATCCAAAAATTCTACCAAAGGAATTGACATTTCCAAGCACTTTAAGGCTCCAGTCAATTCTAACTTTCTGGAAAAAGACTTCCATAAAGTTTCTCCGAGTATTCCAAAACAAGACCGCCATTAGCACTAGGTATTTCCTTGTGGCACAACAAGACTAAACGGAATCATACCCGCAAGCTTGCTGCTAGCTAGCTTGACAGACCAACAATTAAGGGTGTCTAAATTCCCTCTGATATTTTCTTCCCACAAAATAGTGAAGTTTGAAACAAAAGAGAATGAATCACTGCTCGTTAGCAAAATGAATCTCGAACTTGCTAGATTTCTAATATACCAAGCTCAAACTTTAAGTTATGAGACATTTCCATCATTAAGAGACAATAGTGGAATGTTCCCTCTAAGATTCTTCCTTGGTTTGGCTAGACTAGTCTCTTAGTCTATTGTAAAAGGAGGGTTTGCGTTCCTTGACTCTTGCTTGTTATGCTCTTTCAATGAATCTCTCATTCACCCACGAAAAATACTAGTGATAGACACAATAGTCCAATTTAATACAAGAAACATACAACTGATCGATTTAATGAAACCACTATGATAAAACGACATATCCCATCAGTTACCACAAAACATCAACAGTCGGTGGGGTTTCCAAGTAGAAGTAGCAGAGCTTAAATTAAGTCGCAAAACGAAAAGGCAAACTCGATTCTTAATCCAGAACCCACATAATAAAAACCCTTTGCTATTCTGAAATCAAACAAAGCCATACATAACCCTGGGTTTTTTTCCCTCTCCTTCTAATTACGCGCCATTTTCTAGGAACCGTAGACGTAATCATCTAGAGTCTAAGCTTAGGCTTTGTTCTCCCTAAATTATTGCTCTTTATTTACTTCCGTAATTTGTTGTTTAGCTTTTCCTCAAAAAAATTTAGGAGCAATCATTCGTCTCCACAAAATTTTTAAAACAAAAATTAACCAAAACTAAAATAAAAAAACAGCTCTTTAAAAAAATTCCCGACTTTAGTGAACTCTTTTTTCCCTTTTGGTAGTAATATTTTTCAGACTCCTGTCGAATAAATCTTAGAAAGAATTCAGAAACGACGAACAAAAATTACCAAAACAACAATTTTCAAAGAACAGACCTTAATAAAGAGGGAGAGAGAGAGAGAGAGAGAGAGAGAGAGAGAGAAGTGTACAGCTGAAGGGCCTCGAGGAACTTGTCGTGCTCTTGGTCAGTCCAGCTCTCTCTGGACTTGGTGATGGTATAGGGCTTCCGTATCTTCTTACTCGGATCCTCCGACAACTCCCAGACCGCATCCGAATCCGAATTCGCTGCCCCGCTCACAACACTAGCCGTATTGTTACTCGTCGAAGTAGGTAGAGAGTTGAGACCGGGCAAGCCCATTTTCATCGGATCCATGTAGAAATGTTGAGCTGGTGGGTTAGGGCTTAGAGACACCATAACCAATTCGAAACAGAAAATAGAAACAAATCAGGAAAATCTCTCTCCAGGGTTCTGTGGTGATTTTGTTGCGTTCGATTCTGAGCTTATTCTCACTGGAAGAAGAAGAAGAAGAAGAATAAGAAAAAGAATAACAAGGCAACGGCGGTTAATAGTATATCGGGATTTCGCAAAGGGACACGTGGAATAGTACTAGACGTACACGTGTCGTGAAGTGGGGCGAGACACACCCTTGCGCGTCGCTCTCTGATTGGCGGAACGTAGATTGTATTTTACTACAATTTGCCGAATTTTTTACTAATTTTTTACGTCACCATGCAAATTTTCTTTTATTAGCAGATGTTGAGCGTGCAAGGGAGTACTTATAATTTTGGGGTCCTGGAATAATAACTGGACAAATTTTCAATGGCTCTCTAATGTTTGAAATACGTATTTGAACTTACGTAGAATTTGAACTTACGGCCTATCGGGATCAAAGCCAAACCCTTTGGATTATATAACCGGTTTGTTTTTGTTGGAGATAGAATTAAAGGGATTAATTTGAGGAATTATTTATCTTAAGGCTATTTTTTTTCGGATTATGTTTGATTTGAATAACTCAACAGAAGGATAATCTGACCAAATGACTAAATCACTATAGTTAACTAGTTATTATCTTGCTTACTGCACCATATAAAAAATTTATCTGTAAAATGTCATTATGTTCGTAAAATAAGTAGTACGATCAAGAATATACATGCTACTTTGGTCACATAATTTGTATATAAGTATATTGTTGTCATAAGACTATACTAGAAAATAAAGCACAAATTTATGTGATACAGTCGTACTGTCATATCAGTTATCCTTAATCCTTATTATACCAATAAACATAAGAGAATCGCTGCTAAGATATGAAAAAAAAAAAAAAAAAAAGGGGGAGAAAGGGAATAATTAAGTAATACTATGTTTCAAAGGTTTAATGGCAAGAATGACGAAATGATGAGAATAATTAACATTACTTTGTACATGCTAATCCTATCCGCTCCATTATCCCGGGATCGGAACTTCTTACCTTGGAATCAATAATCCTAAGCATGAGGGATTACTTAGAAAAATATTAATAGCAAAAATAGCATGATATTAGGATAATTGGTTCAATTGCACAACCTAATCCTGATTAAGTAAACGGCTGGTAATACTAAACAATGAGATTTGATGATAAACGCAAATCATTTTTTCTTTTCACCTATTACATTCCAAACAAAAATTATTTAATGCTTCCAGAGTTTCATGAACTCTCCGCCAAGACCGCCACCACATATCTGTGTGGTGCTCGCTCCAAATATGTGATGCGGTGCCCGTATGAAGTGTCATATCAAAAGGGCCCGTATCGAATAATGCTTCAGGAGCACTTAATAATTACCCTTGCACGCAGGCCAAACGGATTATAAAGGTTAACGCTGGAACTTTTTTTGAATGGCTGGTGTTGAAAGTTCAAGTGTGGTCGAAAGCACTGTACCTGTCGCTTGTCAGCTACACACAACTTTCCCACCCTTTTGGTAACTACCAAAGAAATAAATAGCAGTACTTCCACTAGGATTTCAATAGATTTTTTAAAAGGAACGCCCAAACGCACAACTAACAATTAAAGCAAGACACTTTTTAGTTTCTCCTAAAGTGAGGTGGGTCGGAACTTCTAGACGGCTCGAGATGCAATGTGAAGATGAAATAAACAGAATAAGAAGCCGTTCCAGATTTTTGAAAAATAAAGTTTTAAAAAAGGAAGATAATTTCAAATTCTAAAATTATATGTTTATATAAATAATTTTCTTACCAATATGAATCTTGTTTAATATGTCTCATTGAGATCTTTTAAACAATACAAAAAATAATTAAAAAATTATTTTTCATTTTCGTTATATTTAAGTTTGAAATTACCTTTTTTTTAAAAAGAAGGTTTTTGAAAAAAATAGAACGGGGCCTCAGCTCCTCTCCAATGCTCAAATCCATTCGAATTTGAAGGATTGGAGAGTACAATGTCAGTCCCAAAACGTTTTTTTTTCCGGGACGACTCAATATTCAGAATTATTCATTTTGTTTAGTTCGTTGCGAACATCAACCATACTCCAAATCAAGTTGGTTGATAATCTCGAAACAAATTTATCTTGCAAAAAAAACTTGCAACATTGGATCATAACTCAATTCAATCATTTTTTACAATATGAATGTATTCCAAAATCTAAACTTGATTTCTGATATTCTTGATTCTCTTGACGAACATGAGCGGTCCTGATTATTGAAGTTAGATCAAGAGGGAATTTTTTTGGGCTGAAATTGTACTAATGTACTTCAAAAAAACCTCTCTATATGTAACATTGTCAATTACGTTTGGCACCTACCAACTACTATTGCCAGAGAGAGAGAGAGAGAGAGAGAGAGAAGAAGAAGAAGCAGCAGCAGCAGCAGCTAGACATCCCAGAAGTAGAGCACTCTGAAGTTTGGCACTCATTACAGTCTCAATATAGAGAAAGAGCTGCAGTCAAATGGTGGAGACCATCAAAAACCTGAAATCTCCAAAATAAAAAATAAAAATCCAAACAAAAACATGACTTTTGACACTTGACAGGACGTGGATTAGCACAACATCCAGGGGGGGAAAGGGAGGGGGAAAAAAAAAGAAGAAAAGAAAAGAAAAGGAAAATAAGGTGGATTAATCTCCACATGAATACACACAACCCTGACTCACTCAGTGTGAAAATCCAATGCTTTACAACTCTGCAAATATTACAAACCTTGAGCTAAAGTAAAAAACAAGTATGTAACCTCAAATGTTCACAACCTAATCGAGCCAGCGAGTAACCCCATCCTCTTCTCCTACAGTAGCAAGAATCTCAACACGTACGTCCAAAACAGCCTGCAGTTTGCATCACAAAGAAGCAACTTTAGAGACAGAGAGAGAGAGTTGCAGTCAAAAAAAAAAAAAAGACAGATAGAGAGGAGGTGTGCGCCTTAAACTTTTGTTTCATTTGTGAATCCTTTTCACAGTTAAAACGTGGATGTAAGTAACATTAAAGTAACTGAATATGACAGCCAACAGCCTATGCGACATCGAATTTTTATGTCACTCAAAACACAAACTAGTATTATGCAGTATTTGGAATTTTAGAGAACATTAGGTAGGAAGGAAGGTTCCCAATTTAGTTTTCATTTTTTTGTAGTAAAAAAAATGTGACAGAAGCATTGTCCATCTTCATAACTGAAGCCATTATTCCTGTAACTATCTCCGCATAGAGATAATGATGATACACCGCCAAGTGCAATGGAAATATTCCCCTCAAATATCCACACACAATGGGTTTCCGCAATGACAGAGTAGGGTTGAACTCAAGAGAAGTAATAACCCTTGGCTTGACAAAACAAGAGCTCTGATGGACCAGGAACTTGTCCTACTATTCATGGTCCTGAATTTGAATTGCTACAATAACCATTTAAAGGAAAATACAGCTCTATCATTGCCTCTGGATTGATGGGTTTGGAGGGGTTTGGAGGGGCACCGCAAAGAGTTAGTTATCACCTTGCTAGGGCTTGTAAGGGCAGAGAGGGCCCACATTTTAAGCACTTCTCTTCCCCCCTCCAGAACTGGGATAAAATGAAAGTGAGTGATCGAAGCAACAAAAAATGCAGTTTCACACTTTCACTCTCCCTCCACTGTTTTTCAATCAAACAAGTGAAGGTGTACCTTCCTTCCCTAAAAGCTATAACTTCCCGTCCCTTTCCTTTCCCTCACAAAACAGTGTATAATATTTTCACGCACCTAAACATGTTTACATGCAAAAAACACATCAAATTTATGCAACCCCTACTTTCATGCTGATATAAATGTCAAGTGGCCACTTGCTACAGATCCCATGCAAAACAGTACGGAATTAAATGGAGCAAGGAATGAACTTACCAAGGGATTTCTACAATTGACCAGTCTACATTCCTTCAATGAACCTTCTAGAGTCCAACTCTCCCAGACATCAAAGCTGTGACTTGCAAATACGAATTCCATTCTTCTATTTATCTGCAATAGTGAAATAGAATATAAATCTTTATATAACCGATGTCCAATAATAACATCACTCAATTTCAATAATTTGCGGGAAGAACTACCTCAGAGTGACAACATTACATCCTACTGTTACAAGAATGCCTAGAGTGAACTTAAGCAGCTTCAACTTTCACAATCCAACCACACTAGAAGCTCATCAGAAAGAAACTTTCAACTAAGACTGTAACAATGTTTTCATGTTCTTGGAAACCAAAATGCAACATGAAGCAGCTCCACTTTTAAAGATCTCATTAAGAATTCGAGCAAGGAGAATAACACATCCAAATTAAACTATACCCCGTTCTTCAGTCTTCACATCCTCCAAGACTTAAACAACTCCAAAAAGTAGATACGTATGAACCAAATAACACCAAGGCATGTTTCCCTAATGTGCTGAAACAAGGGCCATGGGGTAGATTGGACATAGATAAGGAGATTTTCCATTATCTTGAGTAAGATTCAGCTTGTCTTGCGTTTCAAAATTTAAAGGGGCTCAAATTTGTCAGTTGACAGACTTATCAAAAAACAACAGGCTCTTAATGCCTTCTTAGATTGTATTTGTCTCTTATCTGATTCATAAACCCCTAGCTCAACCATCAAACAACAACGACGAAAACCACAAAAAAAAGAAAAAAAGAAAAAAGAAAAAAAAAGCAACAGCAATTTGTCATAACAGATAAATATTTGGCCTGAAAGCAGTTGTGCAGACCGATAAGCCATCTTATTCATCAAACATCTGACAACAATCAGAACTCATTCCTACAACTCCCACAACTAAATAGATCACCCAAAAATGACGCAAACTATGTTGGAAAAGGTAACAGGTAACACCCAAAATGGAAAAAAAAAAGAGGTAAATAACCCAATGCTTGCCAATTCCGTCTTTTATATTGAAAGTAAAAATGATTGCTCTAAAATAACCTTGTCAAATATCACATCAAGAGATTTGAATATATACAAATGAACAATACCTGCAATAACTTTCCACCAGCAGTAAAAGAACGCAAACCAATTGTGTCCTGCAAAAGTTCCATAGGAACAATCAATCACCTAACCAGGAAGATCCTCACAAGTAAAACATGTCACTTGCCTTATTAACAAAATGGAGATTGGTAAATCACTCAACACACATATATTAAGTTCCTTCACACAAACCTTGCTTCTGAATACAACAAGGAACTGCACTGCTGGATCTCTTGTTGTTACATTTGACATGGAATCAAGAAACCAACCACCGCCTTGAACTCTTTGCCTGGAAACATGAAGGGCAAGTCGATCTCGCGCATGCAAAGCTATAACATAACCATCCTTCAGCAGTTCACCAGACTTTATGCTCAGGCTCATGCTTGTTTTTAAATTTTGTTCAGAAGATGATTCTTGTATGGATTCAATCGGTGTTTTCCTACTTCTTGAATCTTCAGGGGAAGCAAACCTTGAACTGGAACTCAAGACTTGATCTGTACCACTCATTGCAGTATCATCATCTCGCCGTGAAGTACTCTCTTTCTCTAATGCAGAAGTATCATCCGATTTCTGCAGGGATTTTTGGCGGGCATGCCTCTTTTTAGCCTTCTTACCTGATCTGCTGCGCTTTCCTTCAGATCGAGAAGAAGTAGTTTGAGACAAAGCTGACCCCTGATGCTGGACAGGAGACTCCTTCGATTCATTAGTGCTCTTTCTCTGGGAGCTTTCCGTAGTTATGTTGGTCTCAGCTGTCAATTGCTTGCTAAAAGAACCCTGAAGGGCACCTTCATTCTCCTGTTTATCACCTTGTTCATTTTCATAGCCTATCTCACTTTCCACATCCTCCTCATCAGATACAGCATTCTTTGGAACACCACCATCCAAGAAGAATGTCTGCAATATAGAAATAGCTTTCTCCCTTATCTCCATCCACACTTCTTCACTATAATCTGCACTGCGGGGAAGTATCAATACATTGGGCATCTCTCTTACCTGAATCAATAATGATAAGACATTTGAACATAATAAACCAATAAACTATGGACCTGCTAAATGCTAACAATGCATACGCAATGACAAATTTGGAAGATGGTTAATAGTTAATACTCAATACTCAAAATCAGGCTTTGATATTAAAGGCAAATATCGTCATCATCACTGCAAAGAAATCATTGTCGTAGAAATCATGACATGAAATCCTGCCTTGAAGACCATATTTACTCAACAAACAGATCATATTCTACATTCATACCCTAAAACTAATCATCATACCCATGCTTCCATCCATTGTGGCCCTTCAGCACCATCCAGAGCACAGCCTGCAAGGGTACCATCAATCAGAAGCTGTTTTACAGCACAGTCATCCAACAGCTGGCTGCTACCCGTGTTCACGAGAAATGCCCCTGCACAAACGAACACATCCTTGTGAACAAAAACAAGAGGAAAGATTTATGTAAAAAATCGCTCAAGGGTAACAAAGTTTGAGGAAGTACCAGGCTTGATATTCTGCAAACATTCTGCATTAAGAATTTGAATCGTCTCATTTGTCAGAGCACAGTGTAGAGAAATAAGGTCACTAGCAGCAAGTAAATCATTGAGGGTATCCATTCTCCTGGCAGCAGGAGGGAATATTGTTGAGGATCTACTCAGCTTCTCGTTTTCCTGTGTAAATGTATCGAGGGCAAATTAGTTAGAACAGGACACCTATTAGAACTTTAGACTATCGCTCATGCAAAGGAGGCAAGGCCAATATCCTAAGAGCATATATCAACTGGAAGTGGTATTACATATTCTGTTAAAGTCACCAGGATTAATCTCCTTTGCAGGAAATACAAAAAAAATTCATTGAGCCATGCTACAAACTCACCGTTATTGCACAACATGTCAGTGTGTCATTGCTTTATTGGGTATTGAGAAATACCCCATTACCAATGAAACAATCCAACATCGGCATGTTGTGCACAATGTTACATAAATTGTTGTGTTTTTAAACTTCTCCCTCCTTATTCAAACCTATTACCCGTAATCTCCTAAGGTTTGTTGTACCTTTTTATCCATAAAACTTTACGCATTCACAAACACAAACAAAATACACTTTCACGAAGCTCAAAAACTACAAGACGATCCACAGAAGGTTAAGATTATTATTCACTTGACACATTGTTCAAAAAATCATCTAGAACTACAAAGACCATCACACATCATATTTTCAAATGACATTTCCAGTCCATTCATTCAGTCACGCACAATGTAGTTAACAGTTCAGCAGATCCTCTCAGCATCTGCAGCCCTTGAACCCTTTTTGTCACTTAAAACTCAAAATTTAGTAAAAACACCTCAATACCAACTCCATTCCTCAACTTAAACTTACATCAAAGTAAGTTTTACTCAAATCAAGGGAGACTCAAACCCTCACTTAAAATTTAAGAAGGCTACTTTGTGCCTCTCAAATTAACAATAATGCCGTTAATGAAGCTTTTACTCAAACTTTTGCTGAGGTTAGGGTTTGTCTATTGAAGTGCTTAACATCAAATGAAGCTTTTACTCAAATTTCAGTAAAAATATAATGAAAGGCTGGAGATGCTCTCAATTTCTTACCTCACGAACATCGAAGTAAAGCACACTAATCTTGAACGCCAAACTCCGAGTAGCCAAACACCGCGCCGAAGCAGATCTGCCAATTATCCCCAACACAAGCCCGCGGCACCGCCGCATCCCTCGGCACAACGGTTGCAACGAGCCGAGCCATCCAGAAGCCGACAGCGCGTGGCGAGAGAGCAGGTGAGTGCGACGAAGAAGCCCTAGAAAGAGCGCCATGACCGTATCCGCCACCTCCTCGGCACGCGACACGTCGACGTGGACGAGGCGGTGGAGGCCGAGGTCGACGGCGAGGGAGGAGTCGACGGATCGGTCGGCGGAGCCGAGGCAGAGGACGAGCTGCCACGGTCGGAGGCGGCGCTGGGCGGCGCGCGGGAGGAATGAGAGGGAGTGGAGGATGACGGCGGCGGCCGACTCGATCTTGGACTCGGCGAGGCGGGACAGAGGCACGTGCTCGACGACGGCGGCGCCGGCCAGGCAGTCTTGCTCGAAGGCGGTGTCTTCGATGCAGTTTAGGGTTACGACTAGGGGGAGTGGCGGAGGCGCAGCGGCGCTGTGGTGGGACATTGCTATTTTGTTCTTTTTTCCCTGTAGAGATCTAGAAGTACCGTCTATCGAGGATTTGTCACAACATTATCAGCTTTCGTGATTCGTAAAGTAAAACTTTGATTATAGAAGAAGCATTTTCCAGTGACCCAGCGAGGTAGAGGTTGGAGGGTCACGATTCAAAACCTAGTTCCTCCAACTCTCTGCCTCTCACTTCACTCTCTGTCTCTCTCTCTCTTCTCTTCTCTTCTCTCTCTCAGCATCTCTGTGGAATGTCCTTGCAAATTGGTTAATTCCGGCCATGTCCCCGCCAATATTTTAAGATCGAGATCTTATTTTTTTGAACTGCAAGATCGAGATCTTTTGGTCCCTTTAATTTTTGTTTTGGTTCTTCTTCAATTTTTTTTAAATATTTTGGGAAATCAATTTTCTCACTGAAGTTTTAATAAGAAAAAAAAAGGTGGAAATGAAGCCCAAAAGTGGATTACTTTAATGGCCGCCCAACCAATACAAACACTTATATTTGGAATTTGAATTTAATACTAGAAAGGAAGTTGTAAAAAAAAATTTAGCAGAAAGGAAGAAATAATCCAATGAAAACTTGGCCTTTTTTCCCATCCGGATTTTGTAAACAAAAAGATACAGCTCCGCTAAAAAAACTTACTCTAAAACTCATAGAGTGTGCGTCTTTTATGTTTTTTGGACGTTTTTTTGTCATTTCCGAATATTCGAAACTAGCCATCTTGCAACTATTGAAAGTTTGAAATCAATGGTGATTGAGTGATCAGATACGCAACAGAAACCATGAGATTCTTTGACGACAAGTACAAAGGGTCATTGGAAACTGGGGAAGGTTGCGAAGAAGTCAAAAATGTGTCCCATAGAGGTTTGGACTAACATTTGCATCTCATCAACGTTCATTTCAACAGATTCAGATTTGCTGAATGGCTTTTCTAACCTGTAAAAGTCTTTTACTAACAAATTTAAAATCACTTAAGAATTATCTGAATGACTGAAATTGCCCAATTGCCCTTTTCAGATGAAACCCAAACCCAAATTGCGAAGGCCCATTTTCTTCAAAGGACGACGATAGGAAACAACGAATTTGAATACATGGTCTTTCACAATTGGGCTGCATGCAAAGTGTATTTGATTTTTTCCATCTTGTGTTGGGCTGCCCTTAGCACTTCCCCTTTTCTGAGAAAGAAGAAGAATAGGAATGAAAAAAATCAACTAGTTTATAGCTTCTTTGTTCATAAACAAAGCGGATTCGGAATTTTCTTTCATTCCAACGCATAATCTGTATCAATCCATTCGCTTCATGTTTTCCCCGGAGATTAACAAACGATGAAAAGTCCAAAATATCATAATCGTAACCGAAGGAGAGTATATTGGAGTACGATTTACTCCATTAAAAAAGAGTTAATAGAAATCCCGAGGAGGATACCCTGCTATTTACTATGTTTAGTAATAAATCAAGGTTTATGATTTTTAGGATATTTTCAGATTTTGGGTTACAGTAGGGGTTTCCTCTTATCAAAATTTGCAGGGTTTATTGGTCATGACCATGATGAAATTTTATTGTTTAGGGTAGTTATTCTCCTTCCACACTGCATAATAAATTGTACCGCATGCTTAATTATGAATGTGGGATTGTTAGAAATTAGAGTAAAATGGGCTGGGTTAATTTATAATTCAGCAATCCTCGTATGGAAAAAAACTAGAAAAAAATTTGCATGCGGCAGAGATAAAGCCGCGAATTGAACTTCGAGGGGGCCAAATTGAAAAAAAGAAAAGAAAAGAAAGTCAACTTGTAAAAACAAGTGATATTTTTGTACTTAGAATACCACAAAAAGTCAGAGCCACGCAGGTTGATTCTCGATGTCTAGCCGAAACTACTTTAACTCCGTTCCACTTTCTCTAAAAACCTTCTTTTTCAAAAAAATGGTAATTTCAAACTCAAATATAACGAAAATGAAAAATAATTTTTCAAATTTTTTTGCACTGTTTAAAAGATCTCAATGAGATCTATTAAACAAAATCCATATTGGTAGAAAAATTATTTGCGTAAACACGTGATTTTTGACCTTGAAATTTACCTTCTTTTTCAAAAACAACCTTTTTGAAAAAGTGAAACGGTGCCTGAATATTACTTCGAAAACAATTGAGTGACGCCATATTTTCTTGAAAAATAAAAGATGCACTAAAATAGAGAGAGAACATAGGATGTTTAAAATTTTCGGAGGTCATTTTACGACTACATTTTCACAATTTACAGGGTTCCTTCCCCCCTGGCTTTGGGCATATCTCATTTTGACTGAGGAATCTTGTGGATGTTTTTTCTTAATCGGGTGTTCAATCAAGCTTGTATTGTTGCGCCTATCTCAGGTAATCACGAGCCCTGAAATTAATGACCTGACAAACTTCTAGAGGCCTCAAGGTTCGGAACATTTGGCGTTTATGAAATTTGACCTTGCTACCTCTCAGATGACAAGCTCTTTAGTGGTGTTATACTGTTATGTTGGCCACCTAAAGCTCGTGCTTGATGGGCAAAGTCTTTAGTTTTTGTTGTCTCATGCAACTCGGCCAAACCCTTAGGAGTTAGGATTTGGAATCCTTTAGATTTTTTTGGGTAAGGTAAAATTTTATTAACGAACCCACATTATACAATTCCGAGGCATACCTCAGTCAAACAAAACTAAACATCCCAGCAACAAGCAAGGCTGTATACAAAAACAACACAAATACAAAACTAAAAAAGACTAAACAACAAAATTACATACTCTCAAAAACCCTAACTGGGATATTCTACAAAGAACACAGAGCTATATTAGATCCTGACTTCTTAAGACTTCTCCAAGAGCTCACACAAGCTCGGATATCAGTTCTCACCTAAGACTCCAGCTATTGAACATTACACATGGTTTTTGAAAATCCTACAATTTCTTTCTCCCCAAACATGGTATAGGAGAGCAGCCAAAGCAACCTTTGATAACAAGTAGGAAAACTGATAACCCCTATCCACTTGAGTCATCCATTCCATAATTTGGAGTAATCCATCGAAGAGGCATTGAGGTTGTAGGTCCCTTTGCAAATGTTTCCAAAGTTGAACAGAAAAAAGAGCATTGAAAGAAAAGATGTTCATGGGTTTCCACTACAGCAGAGCACAAGACACATTGATCATCCATAGCCATACGGCCCATACCCCATTTAAGAAGTCTATCCTTTGTAGCAAGCCTCTTTGATTAGCTAGCCACTAAATGATGGACCAGCGAGGGACACAATGTTTAAACCAGATAATTTTGTACCAGGTAACCTTGGAATGCTCTCTTCTTATTGCATTCCAGGCAGACTTGATAGAGAATTGATTATTTGAGGTAAGATTCCAAATAACTGCATCTTCTTGAGATGGGTGAGGGACAAAATTAGCTGGGGTGGCCCTCAATATGTCCTGTGTCACAACATTTCTACACCTTGGCCAATGCCAAGAGTGGCCAGCAATTATGGTATCAACTTTGGCATGGAGATTTCTGCCCAAATTATATACAACTTTGGATCCAAACCTGGCAAAAAGTGGACCAAGTGGATGCTAGTTATCCAACCACAAAAAAGTATTCTTTCCATTACCCACCACATGAGTTATCCAAGGGTGAATTAGGGATCTCAAGTTTAACAATTTCCTGATAGTCCATGAGGTTGAAGCAGGAATAGGGATATGCCAAAGGCAATGATCTCTGATTATGTAGGTGTGGATCTGTTTAACCCACAAAGCATTGATTTTCAAAGCAATCACCCATAAGTGCTTGGTCATGGTAGCCTTGTTCCAATCTTTAAGAACTCTAAAGCCCAATCCACCTTCATCATTGGGACAACAGACATCATTCCAAGCTACTTTAGCACCATTAGCCTTCATTTGAATTCCAGTTCAGAAAAAAGGATCTCAACAAGGCTTCAATTTTATCGAGAATTTTCTGAGGAAGCATAAAAATTGAGCTCCAATTAATTTGGATACTGAACAGAACAAATTGAATGAGTTGAGCATGGCCTCCATAAAAATTGATTTGTTAATCCAAGACTGAATTCTGGAAGCAATTTTATCCAATAGAATTTTACAATCTAAAGCATGAAGTCTAAAAGTAACGAGAGGGACTCCAAGGTACTTGACAGGCAGGCTCCCTTTTGAAATAACTAAAATTTGTCTAAGAGCATTTTTACTCTCATGAGAGACCCCAGCAAAATAGGCACAACTCTTCTGAAGATTAGGTTTTAGGGAAATGCTACGGTGTCCCCCGTCATTTTGGGGACACCGTAACTTTTGGCATAACAAAATCATTATAAGCATAACCAAATTCATTACAAGTATAATCAAAACCATTATAAATATAACCAAAATCATAACAAGGCATAACTTGGTTGGTTATGCTTTGGTTGATTTTTGGTTATGTCTTGATTGGTTTTTTATTATGCCTTGGTTATGCTATGTTATGGTTCTATTATACTTGTAATGATTTTTGTTATACTTGTAAGGGTTCTGTTATGCCAAAAATTACGGTGTCCCCAAAATGACCGGAGACACCATAGCATCATCCCTAGGTTTTAACCCATAAATTGAGTAGAAATCATGTAGCATGAAACTAACAATTTGAAAAGAAGGAGGATATGCCCCCACACACATTATGAACAGATCATCAACAAATATTAAATGGGAGAGATGGAGATCCCTGCACCTTGGATGATAGGAGAAACCCCTTGGGAAATTCTATACTGCAGCAAAGAAGAGCATCCTTCCATGACTAATTACAGAAACAGCTCAGAAAGATAGAAAGATTAGTTGGACTTGGACTCCCATAAGAACCAGTATAGCAACTTATTTAAAAACTCAAAAAA
>BPLS01000147.1:1024975-1040381 GCA_019656275.1 Rhododendron kiyosumense | reverse complement strand
CATTAATTACAGATTACACGGGCATTTGTGGGTATATTTCGAGAAAATTGATTTTCCTAACGACATCAAATATATTGATGTTTAGTGATTTTTTGTTTAGTCTTTCGTCAAACTATTTAGAATTAATTATTCGTTCGACGGAAAGAATAAAAAACGGGCCAAATATGAGAAAAGTTATAATCCCGATTTTTTTTTTAGGACAATGAAAAATGCTTTGGTCTTCAGTATATTTTTTAGCTTTTAATCCCAAATGTTTATTACTACTGAATTTTGTACATTCATATATCAAGAGATTCTAGACGAATATAAAATTGTTTAATAACTCAAAATCATTAATTACAGATTACACGGGCATTTGTGGGTATATTTCGAGAAAATTGATTTTCCTAACGACATCAAATATATTGATGTTTAGTGATTTTTTGTTTAGTCTTTCGTCAAACTATTTAGAATTAATTATTCTTTCGACGGAAAGAATAAAAAACGGGCCAAATATGAGAAAAGTTATAATCCCGATTTTTTTTAGGACAATGAAATATGCTTTTGTCTTCAGTATATTTTTTAGCTTTTAATCCCAAATGTTTATTACTACTGAATTTTGTACATTCATATATCAAGAGATTCAAGACGAATATAAAACGATAAGATTTTGATAAAATTTCATAAAAAGTGATATTAGGCCCTGTTTTTTTGAACTTAACTTAAATCTGAGAATTTTGTTTATATTTGAATTCTTTTCGTATTTGTTAATTTTGCGCTAAACTTTTGGAAGTTATTGATTCGTCTCGACGAAAGGAATCGGAACAGTAATTTTTTTTTTTACTTTTACCCAAATATTTCGGGAAATAACCACTTTTTAGCCAAAAAAAATTGACATTTTTGCTCTTAAAAATGGTTATTTCTCAAATACTTGGGTAAAAATGAAAATATAAAAAAAAATTCGGTTTCTATCATCAAAACGAATTAATAATCTATAAAAGATTGGCACAAAATTAACACATGCAAAAAAAATTCAAATAATAACAAAATTTTTAAAGTTAAGTTAAGTTGAAGAGAAGAGATTAAAGTCTAGGGTTGACAAAGGGAAAGATAACGGCCTTTCTCAGTTACTGCTAAAAAAGAAGAAAAGATAAGATACAACAATTGGCCTTTGAGAGCTTTGGCCAGTGGATAAAAAAAAGAGAGCTTTGGCCGCCATGCACAGTTGCAACAGGTCAACACCAAATCTCTAAGTATTCTAAATTGACGGCTGGGATGGTTTTGTTTGACCGCCCCGATCCGAAGTTATTGAAGGGAGGCAGTGACGGCTTTATTTTATTTTTTTGGGTAGTTATTCCACGCGCCTTTGCGTTGCGTGAGGGAGAGGAACCTCATCCCCATGGGTTCATGCCACCAAACTTAAGAAAAGGATTGGGCAAACATTTTTGAAAAGAGTAATAATTTACTTGTGAGAAAAACTTTTGCTTCAACTATTTTTTATTTGAAAATAGTAGTAGTATGGTTTTTCTACTATTTTTTAACAGTGCTACCACATTGGAATTATTCGATACTCATTGATTTTATATGATTCATGTAGTACTCACACATATGTTGTACGGTTTCAGATACAATCTCGTCTATTTTAAACTTACAAGCTTTTGACTAATACATCCAAACAAAGAAGAAGATTTGCATAGAGCGTTGACATATAAGAGCACTTATTTAGGGCATCAACATCAGCTTAGCTAAATTAGTTGGCATAATTAAAAAAAGAAGCACAAGGAAAATTATAAAGAAAAATAAAGAAGGTGAAAAGATGAAGAAAATTTCGAATCTACGAGTTTTTCTCGAAAATCAAACAAGGGTTAAATCTCTTACAATTTTTGAATATATTGTAATACAACATACATAGAAATAGTGACATTAAAAATAGAGTGCAAATTAAACTTGGACTTGGAGTTTTTGCAGTGCGTCAACGCAAATACAGACTTATAGGGCACTCTAAAAGCAACCATCAACAAATGATCATCATGATCTATAACGAGTTCGAGTTTTGCAAAAAAGTCAAATTGATAAGATAAAGACAGTCATGCGGTCAGACAATATGCGTTTTGGAAAAATGAAAGGTTAGCGTGATTCAGAGAATGCATTATAAGACAAATTTCACACAATCATGATTTTATAAACGTCCAATTAACTTATATTTTTTTCAACTTGCTATGAGTGCACCATTTGGTATAGTACACTGTCTTCTATGAGACCCACTTAGGGATTTCACACAAATGATCAGAGTCGTTCATTTTTTTTAAGCATTCTTGTTAAAACAACTCTGTTGAATATCATTAAAGACTTGATTGATTCTATGTCCAATTTCTTGTCCAATCAAGCATTTATCGATGTCCAACAGAGCTGATTTCTTACCATGACACTTCAAAAAAATGTTTTGAAAAATTTGAATAGATATTTGTGTGAAATCTCTAAATGGGTTCCATAAAAAACAATGTCTTTGTTTGGTTTTTATTTTTAAATATTTTAGTTTTGATAGTTGATGGATGAAGAAATAAGATAATGATTGGAGAGAACGGTAATAAGTAGAGAAAGATATAGAAAAAAATAAAAGCAATAATTAAAGAAATCTAAGGGGGAACGGTTTTTGAATCTTATCTCTTTATAAATTCTAATAATTGATTTGCTCCATAAATACTACGGCTCTCCCTTTTTCTCTCAAACAATATTAATTGTATAATTGCCACTAATTAGATCTCATGTTACGTCGTGCCTAAAGATACGAACAAACCCTAGAAGAGTAACAATTAAAGAAAAAAATATGATAATAATTAAAAAAGAAAGTTCCACCTGTATATCTAGTGTACACCAAATGGTGTACTGATAATTTTATTGGATTTCCATTCCATTGAATATTCATTACAACTACTTCTTCGGTCCAAATTCTTAGATTTCTCTTCTTTTAAATTTCTTTTAAAAGTCCATGCCACTATTTAATCGATTAATAATTTGAGTCTGTACTCAATACCAACAAAAGCATCAATAATGTTACTCATATAACGATCCAAACACAATAATTTATACAATTTCTCACATACATGTGGGACTTACACATAGTAGTATGTGTAGAGCACATATATATGTGAGAGATTGTGTTTGAATTGTTGTATGAGTATTATTTTTGCAAAAGCATTTACAGCCACAAAAAATGCAGAGATTCCCTGCCGTGTCAGCAGCAGCAACTTGGTACTAGCTTGGTACTTGTCATTCTGTGTGCTCAAACAGGTGGTGGATCCTGATCCAAAAAAAAAAAAAAAAACAGGTGGTGGATCGTCCCATTCACGGGATATTCAATGCGCGTGGTGGTTGCTACTTACGAGTCACAGATACGCAATGGCCCATGGTACACTTTTCCTTCCTTTCTTTTTCCAATTTTTACTGCTTCCGTCTTCCTATTACTCCTAACTACTGGCCTAAAAATACCCCGCCACCGGTCACCATTTCTACCTGAAACGTGCGCCCATTCTCACTCTCCACATCCTCCCACTCTCTCTCTCTCTCTCTCTGTCCACCTTTTTCCCCCCATTTCTCTCTCTTACTCTGCATTTCTTGTTTCGATTCGGATTTCCTTGCTTCTGTTTCCGCCCACTCTCTCCATCATTTTCTACACTCAAAATTAATAGTATTCGATATTACGTTCTCTCTCTCTCTCTCTTTACCCAACATTTCCATCTCTCTCTCTCTCTCATCTGCGCTCAGCAGTCTACATTCATCTGCCCATTTGCATTTTTAAGCTCTCAATTACCCACCCAAATGAAGGTTCGATACTCTGATTCTCATTCGTTTTATTCCTCTGTTTCAATTTATTTTCCCCAATCATTGTTCTGATTGGATTTCAAGACACGATTCTTTGTGGGTTTCTCTTTAAATTTTAATGGTCTTTTTTGTGAAGCTTTTAGAATCTACTTTTTGTTACTAGTAGTTTATGTATCAGTGATTTCATTTCTACTGCTTTTTTCTACTTTTCTACACCAGATCTTGAACTGCGTTTTTTTAACAATTTATGTTCTTTAACTTGGTTTGATCCAACCATGAATTATGTGGATCTAGTTGATTTCAAAAAGATGAGATGATTTTCGTACTTAGAAAAATTAAAAGAAAGAAGATTTTGTTTCCTTCTAGATTAAGTAAATTTGGTTGAAATTTGGATCACTGTTCTTGAATTGTTATCGCAGAAGCTTATAATTAAATTGGATTTACATGATGACAAAGACAAGAGGAAGGCACTCAAGATAGTCTCTGCCCTTCCAGGTAACTATATAAAGTTTCTATTTTTCTCAATTTGATCGGTCTATTGTGATGCCAAGTACAAACATTAGCATGTGAAAGTAAGGGATAAAGTAAAACCTGTGATAATTTTAAAAAAAGAAAAGAAAAGAAAAGAAAAAGATCCATGGAACTAACTACTAGATTTGTTTGTTCTCGTGGCTTCTTGGGCTATACAGCTAAAATTGATAAGGGGAAAAGATAAGCTATAAGTGGGAGTTGAGTTTTGTTCCCCTCCACTTGAGAGGGTGAACATTTCTATCATTTTTATTGGTTGAAATTGTGTGGATTTCATTATAAAGTGATGTCATGCTTACCAAAAAGTATATTGCAGGGGTGAGACTTGTACTATTTCAACTAATAAAAGGGAGGGTAATATTCACAAAATTGCACTCAAAATTTCATATTATCATTATGAAATTACTTGGTTGAAGTCATTCTAAAATAGATAAGCTATTCGTCGAATGTGGAAATGCTTCTTTCTTCAATTGGAAAACGAACTTAATTTTGTCAGATGTGTGTTGACATAGGAAAACATGGATAGAAAGCAACGAATTTGCATCCTGCTAAAAGAGGCAGGGATGGGATTAAAGTATTTGCATGACGTCTAAAGGGAGGGAATGATGGGTTAAGGGGTCTTTTACTTGAAATAGGAAAGGGGTATAAGATTGGACCAAATTCAAATCTATAAGCTAACTGGACCTTATTGTGATTTCACAGGAATTGATTCTATCTCCATGGACATGAAGGATATGAAATTGACAGTGATTGGAACGGTGGATCCTGTGAGTGTAGTGAGCAGATTGCGAAAATTTTGGAAAACTGACATAATCCTAGTTGGGCCGGCGAAAGAGCCTGAGAAGAAAGAGGAGCCAAAGAAGGAAGAACCCAAGAAAGAGGACCCGGCTAAGAAAGAAGAACCGAAGAAAGAGGAACCTAAGAAGGAGGAGCCTAAGAAAGAAGGAGAAGAACCCAAAAAGGACGAGCCGAAGAAGAAGGAACCAGAACCGGTGATGGGAATTATGCCGTATAGGCCATATTACCCTCCAATGAACACATATTACTACCCTCATCACAGCGTGGAAGAGAATCCAAATGGTTGTGTGATCTCTTAACTTGGTAAGCTAAAATTTGACAATCATGTGCTCTTTGTAGTTGGTTTTGGATTTGTATCCAATTGATGTGAATCCAGGGGGAATTTCTATGAATAGAGACGGTCCTGTGTATATAGTTGGTTATGTTCTATAGGTATGTTCAAAGTAAAGGGATCATGCGCAGTGGAGAGATCTTAAATAAATTTTGGTTATAATTATGGATGCTTAAGTTGAGTTTATGTTATTGTCTCTCTTGAATATTGGCCGTAGTTTGTTGCAAATATATTTTCCTTGGATTGAGGTGGCTGAACAGCCTAAAGTTTTGCTGTCAACTTGCTTCTGTTATTCTACGCTTTCTAGCGATCTCCAACACGGCAACAAGTAAGAATGCTAACTGCCTGGCAAAGAAAAGAATTTCTTGGGCATGTTTTTGTTTATAATTTCTGGTTTCATTTTCCGGAAAATAAGAAAAACTTGTCTGGCAAAGTGTTTCTGGGGCTGGCTTTGGGAAAAATTTCTGAAAGCAACTAACTCTTCAGGAACTCACTTGTCTGGCAAACAAAGTCTTGATGTTTCTGGTTTCTCCATCCAAACTGGTTTCGCCTAAAAATGAAACGGTATGAATACGTGGTTTCTTTTGTATGCAATACAACTGCATTTGATTGTTATGACAGTGTCTATACAGAAACATTTCCACTTCCTTATCAGTATTCGCGATGTTTGCTTTCATATGCATGCTTATACAATTACAGTAGTATTTACTTTAGCTCCTTGGGATTAGGTGAAAATTGTTTGGCACCTAGTATCTCTGTTGCTTTCTCTTGTTGTGTTGTCGTTGTTGTTTCTTTTCTCAGACAAGTGTGTTTGTTTGGGGATGGATTGGGTACAAATGACTCTAGGTTTTGGTTCATGTTAAAACATTCTTGTAGATCTTCATGCTACCTTTAAAAGATTGTCATGTTTATAGCCTTCTTCATCCTCTCTTTCAACAACGCAATGCGCTCTTTTCACTCTTCTGCCTCCTTTATGATGATATACAGTACTATTACTTAATCTATCAGGTTAAGATCAGAGTCGCAAGCAAGATTCTTATGAGTTAGGACTAATGGACGGCAAATTACTACGCTGGATTACCGTGTTTTGAATTCTTCAGACTGCGAAGCAAGCTACCAAATCCGTTGTATTTAGGTTAAATTGAAGGGTAATAATATCTCAAATTTAGGTTTGTGACTAGGTTGCATACTTGCATGAAAATTCCCGATAGGTAGTAGGTGCATGAACCAGAGTTTTGAAACATGTAACATTTTTATGGTTTAACCATCCTCAACAGTACTTCCGGCGTCTATGCTTTTCGATGATAAGATTTTCATGCACAATACCAAGCCAATTGTAAATCCTTTTGACAAGGTTTGTTGATCTCGAGTTTCTTTTCAATGAAAATAATTGAGCCGTGATAAGTATTGTCTCGTGAAAGTATGAAACGAATGTATACTAGGAGTTCGAATTCTGCGACCATGAAGCGTTCAACTCCAAGTGCAGGACAGGGGATTGCACGATCCCGATAGGAGCAAAAATCCTTCATACCCTCGCTTACCCAAAATAGGGAAACTTCATGCATACAGGACAAGGTTTGCTCTCTAAATCAGTGGTCGGTTGAACTGACGTTAGAAAAGATAGGATTTTTAGCCAAGGATTTGATCACTCAAATAATGGACCTTGGTGGGTCAGGTCTCATCAACTAGGAGGAGAAAGAAACTCGAGAGCATCCACCTACCATTCTTTTTCCAAATTCAGTCCGAACTTGAGAAACTGCAGTACCCATGTAGATTGGAGAGAGCGTTGGACCTCAAATAATGCCAAAAAGTTTAGGGACTACTTTTTTTTTTTTGATTATCTGGGTACCCGAACTAGCTTATATCGGTGCATGCACCTCGATAAGTCCGGGGTTTTGAAGTTAGTAGTGCCAACAAGGCTTGGTAACTACTACTCCACTAGTTTACTACTTCCTAGTTAGTGCAAATTGCTATATTTATAAGCTCATCTATGCAAAGATACGGCATTGTTTAATTTTTTTTAAGCAAAAAAACGTAAGTATCTGGACCAGCTTATACGAAAAGTACAGCACTGTACGTTTTTCGTTTTCTACAAGCATCCAAACAACCTAACCATGTATAATGTTATATATTCGTATCATATTACGAATGAAGCGTTGGGGTTCGGATTGTTAATTTTAAGGTGAGAAAAACACATAAAAAAGTGGTTGTCAACGTCATGGAAGAATATTGCCCTGTTGATGACGTGGAATGGTAACCTTACTGAGTCATTTGTGATGGATAAGCTTCTCCCAAAACTTGAATTATTAATCATACTTTTGTGATCATGTTTCCATTAGATATACTTTATTATTCTGAAATTGTTTAAATAATTTTAGAGTCATTGTATGAGCTTGCTAGGCAGGCACTGATGCTGTGTTGTTTCTTGTTAGTGCCAGCTTGTGCTAATTAGTGGTTGGTATGATTTAGTATTGACTAAATATATTTTCTCTTGAATTTCTTTGATTTCTTTAATAGATTAGACTCCAAATTGGTAAACAAAATGTTAGTTACAACTCAAATGATACGTGCAAAAGTCTAGAATGACCCTAATGCCTTATTTTTACATCATATTTTGCACAGATTAATGGGATCAAAAGAAAATTTTCATCCAAAATATATAAACATATATAAGACATTACTAAGTAATCTTAAGAATTCGACGGGGTAATTGAACCGTAAACTCATGCATAGCGTCGTAAAGGGTTATTCATCTAATCAGTGGCGGCTCCAGGATTTTGTACTAGAGTGTTCAGAAACCTTAACTCTGTTAGTTGATCTCTTAACCAATAATATAAGTACAAAATGTCATATATTAGAATAAATAAAAAAATTAACTACAAGGCGAAATGATAACTTAAAAATATGTACTTGAAAGTTGCGTAGTAGATAGTTTTTTAGAATGGAAGAGGATTTTTTTTTTTACAATTGTCCTAGATGAGATCTTATATTTTGTGCCAACATTTAATCGGCGTATTAATCTAATAAAACACTTTTAAAAAAAACTGTAGCTAATATGTTGAAATTAACCTTCTCGAAAATATGGTGTTCTTTAGAACAACATGATGAAATTTAATTTTTTATCGTAGTATGAAATTTGAAGGAATATTATTCAAGTTAACGGGGTTTGCAATGTGGTTGAATTTTTTTAAAGTTTTGTCCATAATTCTATTAGCTAACAAGATAAAAACAAATAAAGTAGTTATAATTGTAATGAATGCGAAATTAACACATTTAGAACCATCGACAATAAAGGTAGAGAGATAACGCAGAGTATAATACTTACACCAATAGATTCTTTCTTTTTCAATTTCTTTATTATGATTTTGAGTTTTATTTGAAGTAATTAATGTGTTCAATGTTCAAACATGAATTATGTGAATTGATGGACTGTGATTGGGTTATGTTGAGTGTTCAATTTACGAAAATGATATGAGTACCGACCAAAGGGGAGAGAAAATGTACCGACGGCCGCCGGCCGGCCGTCTCCGGCCACCAGACGGCCGATCCGAGCCGTCCAAAAATTCTAAAAAAAAAAACCGATGGGGCCAAAGCGAGAATAAACGTCATCCGAGGTGTGTAAGGTGCTTGATCTGAGCACCCTTTTTTTGTGTATATATGTATATACGTGTATATATACAAAAAAAGAATGCTCAGATCAAGCACCCTACACACCTCGGATGACGTTTATTCTCGCGTTGGCCCCATCGGTTTTTTTTTTTAGAATTTTTGGACGGCTCGGATCGGCCGTCCGGTGGCCGGAGACGGCCGGCCGGCGGCCGGCGGTACGTTTTCTCTCCCCCTTGGTCGGTACATATAGCACTACTCAACTAGTTTTGGGTTGGGCGTTCAATTCTTTTTGAGTCAAGTGTTCAAGACTATTAGAATTGAGTGTTCATTGATATTTAAATTGGGTGTTCAAAAAAAGGCTAGTTCATAATTTTTACATGTATTCTAAGAAAAAAAAAGTGTTCAGTTGACCATGGAACGCTCTATGTAGAGCCGCCTCTGCATCTAATGCTTTGGTGTGGGACATAGTCGTGAAAATCAGTCTTTTACGACAATAAATATTGAGAAGAAGAAAAAACTTTAGGATCCCATTAGACCTGAGACTAGAATAGGTAGAACAGAGTCATGAGAATCTGTTTGTTACGACAATGGATATAAGTTATCTTTAATTCTTTCTCATATAATATTGAGAGAAAGAGAGAACTTCAGAATTTCGTCCGACCGCAAGACTAGATTGGGTAGGTATTGATCTGTTTTCAATATCTCTCAGCCACTTTATTGGTGGAGTAAAACTGTGCGATTGAAGACTTTAACACACCAAAGTAAAGTGGATGGTAACATGTAGGAACTCACTAGATCTTTCTAGTTAACTCTTTACATCTTCAAACGTAATTCATAGTACGATGTTAATCTCCATCTTCAACATCAGGCAGTCATAATCGCACCACTGAACAAAAATGCCGTGTCGAAGACCATTTATGTTACATGTTTCTAAATTTGTTCAAATCACGAAAGTGTTCAATTTTCTCCGGTTGGAAACCCCTCGGCCTACCTGCCAAGACTTGGGATTTAGAAATTTGCTTTCTCATAGGGTTTTCGGGTTCAAAACCTCTCAGGTGCTATCAAGTATTAACTCCTTTGAGATTAGTCTATATAGATAGCTTAATTTGCTCTAGTTTTAATTGGGACCCATGTAGTGAAATAGGTCATTCAGAATTAGTTGATATATGCGCAAATTGACCTGAACACTTATCAAAAAGAATTTCTATTTCTCCTATGTTGAGGAGAGCCACCAGACTTCCATTAACCACGACTTTCCGTTCACTTGAATTCTATCGGTATCTTCATTTTCTAGGTTGTATTTGGTGGTAGATTTACGTGGGGAATGTTGGAAGGAAAGTCAAAGCGATTTGCTAGCAACTTTTTCCCAAGTGAATGAAGCAAATTCGGATACGGAATTGCAACCACAGACAGGCCGATAGACATTCATAATAGGAGTAGAAAAATACACCAGTGTGATGGTAGACAAGTTATCTAAACTGCCGAACTTATGGACAGCTTGTAGCCCAATGATAGTTTCTGTTGTGGGCGGCGTGGGTTTAGTCTTGTGGACAGCTTATGGACCTTCAGTGGACTAACTTCTACTGATGTATAACGTGTGGCAAAAGAAAAAAAAAAGTTAGGCTTTGCTTGTTTCAAAGTAAAATGTTTTCCGATGTAAAAGTTTTTTCATGTAAAATGATTTTACAAAAAAAAAAATGTTTTATTTTTATTTTTCGGTGTTTGGTTGATAGTTGTAAAATGGTATATGGATGTATTACATACAAAATTTTGTCGTATTTGATGAGAAAGCACATGGTTAGGTCATAGGTGAATGAGATTGGGGCTATAAGAGAACTCAGTAAAATAATGTAATTACAAGTCGAGCAGCAAAACCAAATTCGAAAAATGACTTACCACCTTTTCAAACGGAAAACATTTTCAATCATATGAAGTAAAATGTTTTACCTGATAAAATATTTTCCTGTCTTTTGCACAACCAAACACCAAAAATAAGCAGGAAAATGTTTTATACCCGAACAAACGGAGCCTTAGTCTCATGACCTCCATGTTTTGCATGAAACTTTGTAAGTGAACTTTGAGCCCACTTGAGGCAGAATTTCAAACCCAACCCTCCGATGAGTTGGGCCGAGGCTTGTGAAGGTGATGGCCATGAGTGAAATGTTCAAATGTAAATTGAGTGTTAAACAATATGGAAATGGAGAGATGCTTAACAACAAATCATCAATTTCATAATAGTTGAAACAATTCATTTATCTCGACAGTGCTTAGATCACACTAACATTTTCTTTCCAATATAACGCCAATTACTTTCAATGGAAAGAATTTAATTTAATAATAGTAATAAACACTAAAAATAAAACGGCACAATTCTACTAATCATAATCAAGTGCCAACTTATTTTCATTAAAAAAAAAAAAAAAAATCAAGTCCCAACTGTTCTGGCAACCCAAATATACATCCAAACAAATACTCACACTTACTGTGGCGAGTTCCGTAGAGTAGTGGGTCAACGGTGTGTAGCATGTGCGGAACACACTACTCATGTGAGTGTGAATGTGTGTTTGAGTCCCGCACACACACAACGGTGTGTAGCATGTGCAGGACCCACCACTCATGTGAGTGTGGATGTGTGTTTGAGTTCCGCACACATACAACGGTGTGTAACGTGTGCAGAACCGACCATTCGTATGAGTGTGTATTTGGGTATTGTATTAGAATTATTGATCAAGTCCTGGTCCGAACCATAGGCGAGTGAGCCATCGGCGAATGAGGAGACAACAAGTGGGGCGACAACACGGTGTCATCATAAATCCTCGCCTTGAAACTCAGCCGTAGATTTTTCTGCCACCGCTTCTCCTTCTGCGGCGGCGGCGCCACCGCTCCTCCGCCCTTCTTCTGATCCACAAAATTCCGGATCCTACCTAGCGCGACTTCGTCGGTCGGGTCGTCCATATTGGCGAAGCAAACCCGGAACCACCCGGGCTCCGAACAGTGGAAGGAGGATCCGGGAGAGACGTTGAGCTTCACGTCGCTGATTATCACGCGCCATAACGCCGTTTCGGCTTCGATGGTGGGTTCGTCGAGCAGCGGGCGTAAGTCCATCCAACAGAACAGGCCGGCATTGCTGTTTAAGCAGGTGATTCCCACTTGCTGGAGCCCTTCGGTGAAGAGTTTGTGCCTTTTTGCTAGTCTACTTGAGCTTTCGGTAAGAAACCTGTTGCGAATTCAGAAAACGGATTATGCAAAGTTTTATATAGCTTATTGTCTTTCGACAAGCTGTTTTTGCGATTTGGATTTTTAATTGATGAATGCGGAGAAAATGACTTTTCATGAAATTCGTACTTTGTGAGCTTCAGACCATTTACCCATTTAGACCATCACTTAAACTTGGCCTAAATAACTTAGTTAAGAATTAATTAAACTGTGAGTACATTAATTTGGACATCCGTTTCTTATCTTATTAAGAAATGAAACATAAATTTATAACGTATAATATGGTGGAAACTACCTTTCCACACACCTGGAATTAGCGTGTGTTTCCCATAGTTGTTTTTTTTTTGTTGGGAATTTTTGATTTTTTTCCTTATTTAAATTTTTTGCATTAATTAATTTTACGTCAAATTTTTATAAATTATTAGTTTGTCTCGACAAGAGGAATTAAAAAAAACCTATGTGAAACATGCGGTTAGTCTATCATAGAAATTATAATAACATGCATGTACCATATGAAAACCTCACGGGGTTGGGCGCAGGGGCAGGCAGAGGTAGTTTATTGTTACGTTTGCGGTAGTTTAACTCGGCCCGCCCCTGGGCCACCTTGGACCGAGGTAGTTTCCACTGTTAATTTGAAAGCGAACTACTATAACATATCTGCATATCATTGTCCTTTAAATGTAAACCTTGTAATCTAAAATTCCAATATAATTAATTTACCTTCCCACGAAATCATCATCGGACAGCATCGAAGCCAAGAGGTGCTGCGTTTGCGACGAGACCAACCCAAAACTCGACATTTTGCGGCCGCAGCTAACGACTCGGTCATTGTAGGAATAAACAATCCCAACCCTAAACCCAGGGAGCCCCATGTCCTTGGACAAGCTGTAAACAATGTGGATGAGATCCATATTGCAGCACTCCACTTCTTGCACGACTTCGGAAATGCTGACGAATTCCGGGCCCCTGAAGATGGTGGCCGCGTATATTTCGTCGCAGACGAGGTGTATGTTTTTTCGGTTGATGAAACTGACCAAGGTTTCGAGGGTGGCTCTGTCCAGAATGGTGCCTAGTGGGTTTGATGGGTTGGTAATGATCAAGCCTTTTACTCCGATATTGGCCTGTATGGCCTTGTCATATGCCTCTTCTAGAGCTTGTTTTGTGATTTGAAAATTATTCGAGCTCTCGCAGATGACAGGTAGTAGCTTCGCACCGACTCTCCACCTTAAGTCCCTGTCAAACCTGCAATCCAAATGCCAGAAGCCTGTGAAAACCCAACGAAAAAAGAAGCAATATACAATTTTTCCAATATATATATATATATATATATATATACACTCCCGATATTATCTTGTCGGATTAATAATAGCAGTAAATTACTCTTGATATCAACATATTAATCCTCTATGTATACCATTTTGGTGCACTTTTTCTATAAAATTATAAAACAAACATACTAATATGGATAAATTACTCTGAAAGTAAGTAATTTAATTAGTAACATATATGTTGTACCACATCTATGTACGTAATCATCGAACACCACATCTGGTGTGGTTGGTTCGTTACTATCTCAACTAAAGGAGAGGTCCTGAGTTTTGAGTCTTCATAAAAGTGGCGCTTGACTCGCCCGGCCGGTGTTTACTAACTCCTGATACGGTAGGGGTGTGCAAAAAACCCGTGGCCCGTCAGACCCGACCCGAAGGGTTTCGGACGGGGCCGAACATGTGGTTCGGTCGGGTACAGGTACATTTTCCCAAAAAAAATCAGTTTTCGGTTCGGGGCTCGATGTGCTGTTTTTTCTTACCCGACTCGACCCTGCCAAAAGAGGAACAATTCATATACATTACTTCGGTTTTGGGCGGACCCGACCCGACCCAAAAAATCGGGCATGCGGACGGTTATTCCCCCTCCTTCGGTTTAGGTTCGGGGCTGAAAAAAATGAATACCCGACCCATCCGACCCGTGCACACCCGTACCTGACAGTGTCTTATACTCCCTCCGTCCCATTTTCATTGTCCTTTTTTGATGTTCGTGCAGTTTTCAATCGCTTATATCTTTCAATGTGGATCTCCAAAAATATGCAATATGGATCTTATTTGATAGATTTCAATTTGTTCTATAATACAAAGATCTCAAAATCATGAAAAATATTATAGATTGAAAGATATACGCAAGAGACAAAAAGTGAAAAATGAATAATGGACAATAAAAATGGGACGGAGGGAGTATATTCGTGTCGCAAAATGAATATACCAAACCATCGCCACGAGACATTAGAGCGACAAAAATGAATGCAGGTGGGACCCTATATATCCTGTCTTTGGTTTGACAATATGGTTGTGAATACGACTTCTCCTTTACGTTTACAAAGTCAAAGTCATTCAAATACGTACGTACTCTTTGCTACGTACGTGAATTGTTCGATACGTATGTTAGACAGGGCCGACTCAAATATTTTGTAGGTTCGAAGTGAATTCTCTATATTGAGCCTCTTACAAATTCATGAATTTTTTTAAAAAAATGATAAAAGTACAAAAATAACCAAAAAAAATCAAACCAAAAGATTACAATTATGACAATATAAATGTAAAACGATATTGTTGCAAGAGTTTTTGAAGAAAATAAGATTCAATTGTGTTTTTATTTAGAAACATTTTAATATTAATAATATGTAAATTACTCCATCTATCCTAATTTAATTGTCACTTTTGCAAGTTCGTGTCACTTTTCAATTGATTATATCTTGTAATTTCTAATGTTTATGTGATTTTAAAAACATTGTATTATAGAACAAAATGAGATCATCAAACAAGATCCATATTAGACATAAAATTCATTATCAATTAAAAGATATAACCAATTTTTTTACCCTGTTAGAATAGAACTGGAACAAGTAAATTACAACGGAAGTAGTACATTATAGTGGAACCTCAATTTTGGACCAAAATTCAGAGGCCGGAGGCGGCTGCTTCCTTGGCTTACCCCATGAGGCAGCCTTAGACGTTAGACTACCCAAATGAATTCCTTGGTAAAATTCCTTCGTAATAATGACCTAAAGTCAGCTTGAGACTTGGACAATTTGAATCAGAGTTGTAAAACCCGTACCGTACCGGCCGGTAC
>BPLS01000147.1:992759-1017085 GCA_019656275.1 Rhododendron kiyosumense | reverse complement strand
AAAAAAATAATGACGGATCACTAAGTAATCAAAAAATTTATGATATTAAACTAAAACTACAGTACACGTAGTGCGACCCTGTCATGATACTAACACACGTTAATGCTGCTTCTAGAAATTTCTACCACTCCTTTCTATCTACGGAGTATTTAATAATGGAGACATGCAAAAAAATAATGACGGATCACTAAGTAATCAAAAAATTTATGATATTAAACTAAAACTACTATACACGTGGTGCGACCCTGTCATGATACTAACACACGTTAATGCTGCTTCTAGAAATTTCTACCACTCCTTTCTATCTACGGAGTATTTAATAATGAAGACATGCAAAAAAATAATGTTAGATCACTAAGTAATCAAAAAATTTATGATATTTAACTAAAACTACAGTATACATGGTGCGGCCCTATCATGATACTAACACACGTTAATGCTGCTTCTAGAAAGTTCTACCGCTCCTTTCTATCTACGGAGTATTTAATAATGGAGACATGCAAAAAAATAATGACGGATCACTAAGGAATCAAAAAATTTATGATATTAAACTAAAACTACAGTATACGTGGTGCGACCATGTCATGATATTAACACACGTTAATGCCGCTTCTAGAAATTTCTACCTCTCCTTTCTATCTACAGAGTATTTAATAATGGAGACATGCAAAAAATAATAACGGATCACTAAGTAATCAAAAAATTTACGCTAGTATCAAACTAAAACTACAATACACGGGGTGCGACCTCGTCTTGGAAAAGGAAAAGCTAGCAAACAATAGACAAGTGCACAAACACAGAACAAAGTGTAAATCAATAGACACACATGGGCACAAATATAAACAAGTAGATAAATAATCACCGATCTTCTTAAACCCATCTGTATATCTCAAGCAAAGAATTACAAACATAATCACCAATCTTCTTAAACCCAATAACGTATATCAAGCTAACAAGTTCAACCATAAACAGAAGTCTCTGGTGCGAGACAGAGGAAACCACAAGGAGGAACTACGATAAAAACATGCTAAGAATCAATTTACTTCGACATCAATATGGTCATAACTGAGAAAATCAAGGAGAGACTTTTCTAGAAGACAGTACTTTAATATCAACATTGAATACAACGGCAAGGTAAACTGCTCCACGTTACACATTTTCATCTTCCAGCTAAATAAAATAATGCAAAACAGCCAAGAACTCAAACACAAACAATTACGCTACATCCTTTTTCATCTTTCCTCATTCATATGGTTAGATAAATAAACTTATCTCGTCCTTCTACATCAAAATGGCACATAAAAAACAAAACTGTGCATACTTTCCAAATTTGATTATTGACCTGCCCTTCGGAAGAAGTGTTCTATTTGCAAGCTTCCTTGAGATGGCGAAGTACCTGATTTGGCTCCATACTTGCATCTCTTTGCCGCATGTGAAGTTTCCATACTATCCTACACATGAAGAACCCAAAAAAAACTTAACCTCCGTTCCAACGATTCAAGTGTCAAACAAATTCGTACTGAAACAAAATATTAAACCTAAAGTTCAAGACCGTTTTCAATAAAAAAAAAAAAAAGCGAATGAAGAGAAGACCCACCAATGATGACTGATGTGG
This sequence comes from Rhododendron kiyosumense, assembly GCA_019656275.1. Lineage (NCBI taxonomy): Eukaryota > Viridiplantae > Streptophyta > Magnoliopsida > Ericales > Ericaceae > Rhododendron > Rhododendron kiyosumense. Next base: position 1,015,470 of record BPLS01000147.1, on the reverse strand, counting down.
AGATCTCAGCACTTTGATTTTGCCACCTTTACCATCAGCTCCAACAGCAACTAAATTACCACTACTTGCACTTGATCCTTGCATTGCCGCAGATGATACCCCTGACCCATTACCCTGGACCCGCTTGCACCATTTACCCAAGTGCCTTTTAGTTCCATCAGGACCTAGCAACCCACCAGTAAAGCAGAGATCTCCTGGGGGTTTAGCAAGTTTGAGTTAGAATTAAATGAATACTTTGGAAACGTTAACATGTCAACTTATTTCAGTGAAGCAGCATAGATCACTTGAACTATATTATATAAACCGGAAACCAAGCCGTTGTCAGTGGGAGTTATTCTGCAAAGCATAAACTCAATGAGCTTACTTGCAACTTATCAAGCCAAACTTAACTTCCAATCCAGAGGGGTGAAGATTACCTGGTTGGTAAATTGGAACTGGACTTGGAATTTCTTGTTCAACACTAACGAACGACTGAACTTGTTTAATATCATCAAGAATTAACACTGTGTCCTTGTCAATAGCAGCAGATGAAGTGGGCATCATTTCAATATTACTACCACTCTTGGAGCCTGAAACCCCAGCACTGTCACATGGTCTGTAAACTTCACCTTTTGTATCTGAGGCTGCCTCTGGCTTTGACAAACAGCTTTTCTCGACAGCAAAATCCCCAAGGATCTGATGTTCCAAATCAGGTTGTGAAATCTCGCGCATGTCATTCGTGACAGTAGAAACTTCTGGCTCATCCTCGTCTAAAATAACGTAGGAATGTTTCACTTTGTCAACAGCAATGGTACTTCTATCATCTTTAGCATGAGTTATGCTTGCATCTTTGGAAGGCTTCAACTTTTCTATTTTCCTAGAAAATAAGTGATTGGTTGTGCTTTCAATTTGATCCAAACGAAATTTTTGTTGAGCAGGTTCCTCCAAAAGACGGTCTGGGTGCTTGTTGATGGATGAAGAATTAGAATTCCATTTCGCACCATTCGGTAAACCTGTTCCAGGTGTATCTTTTTTGGAAGCTTTTAAATCCCTCAAAATTTCATTATCTTTCACCTCAACTGCAATCTCCAGTTCTTGGATCCTTGCCTGAAAAGTGAAAAGGTTCACACATTAAACGACAGTCAGTTTAAGTAATTAACTATTGTGGATTCAATAACTAAACTGGTAGTCAATTTACCTTCAGTTTTGTTATTTTCTTCTTTTTTTCCTCAAGTTTACGAAGAGAACTTCCTAGACCATTACATTTCGCCATCAAATCTTTGTAACATCTGTGGAAAGCCAGGCAGATCTGAATTACATGCCAACTAAAGCAAAGGACAGTGGAACTTGTGGAATTATAAACTACAAGAAATGTAATAGCAGTTCCAACAGGACTTAATTCAAAGTCCAGCACTACAAAATAATAAGAAGCACATGTTTCAGCCAGCACCAATGCTGGTATAGAAATGAGAAATCCAGGCTATCCAGCTAATAATTCAAATGCAATATAACATGACAATATAAACTACCAACTGAAATGTGAACAGAAAGTGGCAACAAGAAGATACATACTAACCACATGCCCACAATTATGTAACATGGAGACTTAATTCTTACCTATGTCACACACTCGACACTGGGGTTAGGGTACCGTACCGGCATGAGTAGTCGGAGTGTTGGACATTTAGCCAACAAGCATGTCTGGTATTTGATTTTACCAAAACTTTCCAATAAAGTTCCCTATAATACATGTCTGTGACGAAAGCCTAAAGGGGCATATTCATGTTTACTTGCATTTGCTTGATGTCACTTTCTCTTCTGTTTACCATTGAATTTCTGCTACCATTGGGATTTTTACACAAGGAATAGTCCAGCGTTTGTGGTGATGATCGATTTTGAGATAGATAAATTAGGGAACAATTGTTAGGGGCATGTTTTAACACTCATATGTAGCTCAATTCGAGACGCCTGTAACCTAGGAAATTAGTAGATAAATCTGATGCTTAGGCAAAAAATTGCACCTGATGCTCATACCTCGTCCCATGTAAGATACATCCACATTACACAGGCGGTTGAAACAAAGACTATCATCTTTGCAGTTAAACAAATCGAGTCTCAAACTCTGAAACTAGAACTGAGTTTAATTGCTGATAGACTCGATCCAGAATTTGAAAAGACTGTCACACAGAGAGAGAGAGAGAGAGGGACTTACTTGTTGCGGAAATCCAATGTCTTCACTAAAGTGGATACCTCATCCTTGTTGCTGGCCTTGTTACCTAAAGAAGCAAGCTTCATAACCTCTTCTTTCTCCAAGTTCCAATCACAGGCCCTGGTTGTAGACCAGATAACTAGAATAATCCAACAAATTTGTGCAGGAAAACATAACATAAATTGTTAGGCCGCTAGCATAAAGGTACTTACAGCTTTAATTCTGCTAACTCTTTGGCCAAGGCCATATTCCTTTGCTGTAGACTTGTGGATTCCAACGATTTTTTAGCAAGTTCCTACAATGAACAAACTGATAATGTTACATTTTACTGCAACGTGGACATTTGGTGCATGAATGGGAGGATTTGGTTGGTAGTTGGAAGAGCTTCATTAGCCATAATACAAACTCAAAAGACCATATACCTCTGATTTCAGATGAAGCAACTGTTGAATAGACTGAATCCGCTGTTGAATTGACACATTCTGCTGCATAACTTCATTCTTCGACGCTGCTTCTGTCTCAGTCTGCTTCTTGCTTAAACTCAGCTGACACAAAAGTTTCCATAATCAGATTACTTGAAAGCAACTACAATAATCACGCATCAAATAAGTTACTAAAGCCAATTATATATTTAATGATGGTAATCGCGAGTTTCTCCATTTGTTTAAAATAAATGTAAAACTCTAGGCATACCCATCTTAATCTTCACTGTCGAAGGCATGGTGGTGATGCATATTCTCCAATTTACGTCCCCCATTCTTTCCTTTCCTCACAATTTGTCAGGAAAGAAAAAATGAGGTGCCAAGAACCAATGAACCAACCTCTTATTTGCTGTGTTTACTACATGCCCTCTACAAGAAAATAAACCGCAGCCAGTGTGTTTGGAATGGTTGACTATGATGGAAATGGTATATGAAAAAGGAACTAGATGGAGTTTAAAATAGGAATTAAGTTACTTGTACCCTAAAAGGTTCAAGATTGGCATTTACATCCCTTTACAAACTTATCAGATTTCATTTAACAAGATCCCTTTTTTAATGTCAATAAACTGAACAGAATTGTGTACAAAGCCTTTTCCTTTTCGACTCCTTTCAACCCAATTCCCAATCACACCAATGGGAAACATTTCCTATCACAATTAGCTCCAAATACAAAAAGGGAGGTTGTTTTAGCCCATTGTTTTTGTTTCCTATAGTGAAATGCATTTGCTGAAAGGGTATGGAGGCAAATTTTCTATGTAAACAAAAAAAGCACTGAATATAAGCCCACAAAAATTTTCCAATATCTGAATATCATGCTTTTCTTGTTCTCTTTCTTTTCCTAAACCAATGTGTACCTATAACTTACCTTGAGAGCTACTTTTACAGTTTAGATTTCAAAGTTGGTTGGATATCAGCGCAGCACGCACAGTCAATATTGTCCATGGATTCTACATACTCGGTGTTTTTGTTTCCTGAATTTTCTGATCATCCAGAAAAGATGGTAATGAAACTAAACTACCTCCTCTTTGATTTCTTTGACATCATTCTGAGAACGCTCTAGAGCCGAACGGAGCCCCAAAATCTTCCCCTCCAATTTCTCAATCTCCCTGCTCAACTCCCCTGGATTTTCTTCGCAGTTGATTGGTTGCTGAGAGAGGGCCTGATCACCAACTGACTGGAAATAAAGCCGATTCACACTCGCCTCCGAACAGGTCTGCTTGCATACAGGACAGTTTTTCTTCTTTGCATTTGAACAGTACTCGAACCATTGTTGAATGCTAGGGTTTCACAGAGGTTTCAAGAACACATCGTATCAATTTCATTCTCAACAGCATACGTAAACACGCAATAAAGTTTTATATAGCGAACAAACTCCACTCAGTCATGAGCCAACATGGACCCTTTCACGCAAGATTCATGAGATTGAGATTTCTTTCTCAAATCAAGAATTTGGAAGAAGCGCGAGTCGTTGCCACACTAAGAGGATGCATGTTAAGAGGTCGTGCGAGATGAAGACATTGATAGCACTATGGGGAAGTTCCCATCAAATGGGCCGTATAATATAATGCACTCCATAACACATATTTGCTATTGTCGCGATAATCAAACACTAAAACGGGCTGTAAAATTTTTCTTCCAATAACCATTGTTCAGGACTAGGGTTTCACATGGGAAAAAAAAACACATCTTGTCAATGTCGTGGGCAATATATAATACGAATATATTCGCAGTATAAGGTTGTAAAAAAAAAGTGAATTTATGGGGCTATGAGTAAAAGGGGACTGACCAGAGCTCGTGAAAGACGTGACCGCAAATGGAGATGGATTGGAGGTCTTCAGTGATGGGGTTGAGATCCTCGTAGCAGATTGAGCATATGGTCTTGGCAAATGTGTTGTTGCCGCCGCAAACCATTCTCTCTCTCTCTCTCTCTCTCGAGACTGTGTAATGTGTGTATTTTGTGGGGAAGATGGAGCGAATTTTGAAAAACGAAAATTTGGATAAGCGGGAGGGATAGGAAATTAGACCAGGATCGGATCGGATCGGAGGCAATCACTTTAACGAAGCGGGTGCATATTGGACGGGTCATGGTTGTTGAGAAGCCCGTCACTGAAAGCCCATCGGCATATCTACAGTGTACAAGGGTCGTGTACAACAGTACAAGTAGACGTGTTAGAAATAGAGTCAGCTCAGTTAACCACTCTTCTACGCTACACTTATATGGAATGGGCCGAGGGAGTCAATCATTGGCAATAACAAATATTGATTTATTTCCATCATGATTGGTATTTGTTTTTTCAATTTGTGCATTCCCCTTCGTGAATTTTCAGCATAGCTTAATGTAATTGTTAACTTAGTTTTTCAATTACGCATCCCCTTGCATGAAATAGGCCGAGTGTAGATATATTTTTTACAAGCAAATGTAAGTCAATTTTATTTCCATAAAGTTGGCAATCAAGCTCTCTTTGAAAAACCCATTCAACAACACCAACTACTAATAGCTCAACTCTAGAATAAGCTCACAAACTCATACTCAATGGCTCAAACTTAAATTCTACCCTATTTTTACTTGGTACAGACATGATATATTTTATTATGTTATAAAGATGTTGCAATTGGAAAGAGAAAAGCAAAGAGATGATATAAAATGAAAAGAGGAGTGGAAATGAGTTGCAAGTCGAGCTTATTTACTTAGCGATCAAAATAAGTTGGTTGAATTTGGTTCCTATATACCTAAGTACATGAAAAATTATGCCATGAGATATAAATTTATACAAGTGCGTAACGAACATAATTTGATTGTGACACAGTGACGTAGTTGTAAAAAGTATAATTTGTACCATATTTTGGGTATCATGTGAAGTACTCCCATTACATTGAATTATATTGGTAGAATGTGCTACATTACATATCAAATAGGGCATATTTTATCAATATAATAGTGACATATCACATGATACCCAACATATAGTACTCAAACATGGTCGACAAAGCATTAGGGTAAATTAAAACAGGTTTAAGGTCCAATTAGAGAAATTGCAAAGAACACACAGGGTTTACATTGTTATTAAATTAGAAGTCAAAGGATTTGAGCTGGAAATTAAAACTATGTGGAGTAATTCGTGTCACTCATCAAACTCTAGGGTTTCCTAACGTATTTTTTGCGATAGATTTTCAATTCCTATGCGAGTGTGCGACCAAAAGCCAGACGCGGCCGATGATCAGAGAGAATCAGAAGCAGCCCAAAATCTTGAATCGAACAGGTACTCTCTCTCTCTCATCGTCTATCTCTCCGTTTTTATGGGTAAATTTCTACTAACTGAAGACTCCCCTGGAGTATTGGTATGTCCGATCCACGCACCAGCAGTGAATAAATTTAACCCATTTGCAGATGCAGATGTAGTCGTTGTACCATTCATTTAGGGCCCATTGTTTTCATCAAAATCTGTTTGGCGGTGGCCTTAGGCAGTGGATTTATAGGCTTCTGTTAGGGGCCGGTCCTGGTTACTCCTTGCCAAATCTGATTGGAATTTCAGCTGTATGATTTATGCCAAGTCTCATGTTTTTTTTGTTTCCCTGATGTATTTTACGTGGTATAGATGAAAGAGGGTAGAGAGAGAATGAAGACTGAGAAAGTTTCTATACCCACTGTTAATACCGGTCCTCTTGTGCTTGACGAAGAAGATTTTAAGGTAAAGGCTCAAATTCATGCTTTTGATATTCACACTAGTCGCTAACCAAACTTCGTGTAGTGCTTAGCTGTCATTTTGCCTGATTATTCGCGTCTGTGCAGGGGGACTTCTCATTTGATGCATTGTTTGGGAACTTGGTAAACGAGCTTCTCCCGTCATACCAAGAAGAAGAAGGAGATTCATTAGAAGGACATAGTAATATCAGTGCACATGATTCATTGCAAAATGGGAACTTGCGCATTACATCTGATGCGGGAAGATCAGCACAAGGGTTGTCGAGCCCGCTGTTTCCAGAGGTGGATGCTTTGTTGTCTTTGTTCCAGGATTCTTGTAGGGAGTTGATTGATCTTCGGAAAAAGGTATGTATTTTGTGCAACTTTGTCCAGATTAGGTCATTGGGGCTGTCATTTTGCAAATTAAATGTAGGTTTGTTTGGTTGAAGATTGATGGAAGGCTTCACAATCTCAAGAAAGATGTCGTCATCCAAGATTCCAAGCACCGCAAGACACTTGGAGAGGTCAGTTAAGTTAATAGGGCAAGCGTAGGCGCTAAATCTTTATTCTCATTTGAAATAAGTTGCTTTTGAACAGCTTGAAATGGTGCATGTTCTTACTTTTTCCACTTGTAGTAAGTTAGAAACTTTAAAACCTGTTTCAGAGGGAATACATGATCGTAAATGGGTATGTTTGCAGTGTTCTCAATCTTTATGTGTTAGGAATGGGCGGTAGTACATGTGGAAGAATAAATGCATACGGCGACTGTTGACATTTACGTCTTTTATGATCAAACTAACTCTGTTGATGCTTCCTTGCCTCTGCTAAAATGGCTCTATGTTTCCCATGTGTGATCATGTTGCGATGTACGAACTTCATGGAAGTACACAGTTTATGAACAGTTCGATGAATCTGAAAGTTCACAGATAAAAAAGTGCTTTTTTCTTTCCTCTTTTAATGGATGTTTCAATATTCAGCTGGAAAAAGGTGTAGATGGCCTGTTTGGTAGCTTTGCAAGGTTAGATTCACGCATTTCAAGCGTTGGACAGACTGCTGCCAAAATTGGTGATCATCTGCAGGTAATTGTGGAAAATTAGAATTATCTATTGCTTCTGATGTTCTTCTTTATATTATTATTAGTTGTCTGTATCCGGAGTTTGTCATATTTTTTGTGACAATATGGTTCATGTGATTCTTTCTCATTAGAGTGCAGATGCTCAACGGGAAACTGCTAGCCAAACTATAGAACTTATAAAGGTGGTCCCTTCCCACATATGATATTAGTTGTTTTTTTTTATCAGCATAGTTGGGTATTATTTGCTCATAATTCAGTAACACCGTTTAGTTTTATTTTGACACTGCAGTACTTGATGGAGTTCAATAGCAGTCCAGGCGACCTAATGGAACTTTCACCTTTATTTTCCGATGATAGTCGTGTTGCCGAGGCGGCTTCAATTGCACAGAAATTGCGTAAGATGGCCACACTTTCTTGCTAAGCTTTTAGAATCAGCATCTTCACAAACTTTTCACTGTCTTGTATTACTGCAATGATGTTCAAATACGTCCTACCTTTCTTACTAAACCCTTTTCCTCTTGCTACTTGGCTGATTAAATGCAGGGATTTATAAAAGGATTTCTTTCCACCTTGATAACTTCATTTTTTTTTTTTACCACATTCCCACCGTTTCGTCTAAGCTATGTGAATCTGTTGTTGCTGTTTTTTCCCCTTACCAAATCTGTTGTTCCATTCTGATTGTGGTTCTTCTTGTGTCCATGTCCATTCATAATTGCACCAATTGCCATGCCTCACAGACGTTAGCTTGCTTCAGGTAGCGTAGTTTCTGGTTGACCGTAGACATAGCTAAAGTTGCTTGGGGTGGACAGTTTTGAGCCTAGATATGCATATGAAGTGGGAAGAATTGATAGGAGTTGGTGGAAGGTGCCATTGGAGGCAAATGGGAGGAAGTACTTTTTAGTTAATTGTATTTTTTACTTGTACCATTAAGTCGGTTCCTTCATAGCAAGTGTATGTTTTTGGAGGATCACTTTTTATGTTGTTCCTTTGACTTGTGCAAAACCTTCATACATTTGAGAATCAGTTTCCATACAAGGATCCCCTCTAAGCATCCATGGCTGAATGGTAAAAAACACGGAAAGTTGTTTATAAATTTGACTTGTTCTTCCAAATGGCTAATTAGGGTGTAGGATCCATGCATTAATATAGGAAAGTAGATTTGAAATCATTACTCATGGATAAATTAGTAAATTTTGTATGGTAGGATTTTTAAATTTGAAGGTAGGATGTGAAATGCAGGGTCAAATCAATATCTCATGGAAAAGACACCCATAATCTTGACTCTTGAATTGGGATGTGCCACTTGACTGTTTTCCTAATTCAGCTCCATCTACGATTGATAATTAAGAGCGTATTTAGTTATGATGGGAGAACAAGAGTGGTCATATGGGTTCAAGCCGTTAGTCCTTTCGTTTTATGTGAAGTTTGAATTGTTTTATAGGGAATGTGATCTATCCACATGAATGATCTTTTATTTATTTTCCTCCTATAATCTATTATTTCTCTGGTTTGGGTTGAGTACCCTCTTTTATGGAATCATTCAGACATTGATGTGCATAAATTTCTAATAAAATTTAAGCTCTCTTGCTGCTATGGTCTATTTTAGGGTCATTTGCTGAAGAAGATATTGGAAGACAAGGGATAAGTACACCATCAATGGCGGGGAATGCAACTGCAAGCAGAGGACTGGAGGTTGCAGTTGCTAATCTTCAAGAATACTGCAATGGTAAGGCAACTTTTTTTTTCTTTTCTTGTGGGCAGCTTTTATGACAAAAGATAGACGCGAAGATGCAAGCAAATGTAGAGTTAACTTTGGTGAACCGTTGAATCAGTGAAATGCCCTGTTGCATGAAGGAAAGAATTTTCTTCCAGGCAGAGAAGAATCATTGAAACAGAAAAGCACATTAAACAAGATCAAGAGAATCTAAAAGATCATCAATTTACTAATACAAGATAGCAATGAAGAGCTGGAAATATCATTAATACACTGTGTCAAATGTAATAGCTGAATTGGGGGTAAGCTGCATAGAATAAGTAATTTGAGAAGAACTGAGTTGGAGGAATCTTTCAAGGTTGGAACTAATGGAGCTCAAGAGTTCCTTTCAAGTGGTGCTTTTTGCGAGGACGATGCCTTTTCTGCTATTGTTGCATTGTGAGGACAGATACTATAGATTGGTCGCGGGAAAGAGTGTTTTAATGACTTCTGTTATTGGATTGGAATGTGCAATATACATGACATATATATAGTGGACCTATGTAAGTGATGATGTTCTTCTCCTTCTGTTCTGTTCTTGTTTTGTCTTATTTGCTTTTTGTCTGTATGGTGATCCATGTTTGAAGTCTAGCTGATAAGAGCCATGTCGCATCCTATTTTTTTGTCATCATGTTTTTCCCTTAAAAGTTTCAATTGTGTGCTGCATTAAGTAACTGATGTCTTCACGAGAAATGATAGAAATCTTAGGTTTAGATACGCGTGATAGGTTTTGCTGTTTTTTGCCTCGTACTAACCATATGTTATACAATACATACTTGTGTCTGGACATCCCTTTGTGACATAACTTCCCAAGAGGAGCACCATTGGTGATTCGAGTGTGGATCTGTGAGCTGAGAGCAGACGCTTTTCAGATTCATAATTTCAGGAAGACAGTATCAATATCTATTTTCTCTAAATTGTAGATGTTCTTTTTCCCCGATCTCTATTGTTGGCAATTGTTTCTGTTGAAGGCCACTTCACTTGGGGCTGCCGATTCTTAGACAGTTCCAAATCTATGTTCTAGTAACTCTCATTTTTAGATTAACAGCTCTTTCTTTTTTCTTTTCTTTTTGATATCTTCAGTTTTGAAGGATTAGGGTTTAAGAACCAAGGAAATCTGTAAATCCTTATCCCCAACTACCCATTACTTTTGCAGAACTAAAAAAATACAAAATTGTAGGATACAGGAGACTTTGTCCATTTGGGGCTCTTATATCGTCAATCATATTTTTCAAAAGTAGAACAATTTTTTTGGACAATTTTGGTTATATATTAATTAAAATTGTTGTTTCGGCTTTTCCTTCCTGGTTAGAATTGGAGAACAGATTGTTGGCTCGATTTGATGCAGCATCACAAAGAAGAGAATTGTCTACCATGGCAGAGTGTGCCAAAATTTTATCTCAGGTCAGTTACTTGAACTTTGTTTTCATTATCAACACAAAAGTAAAAGATATCATGGATGCCTTTTTGCCCCCCTAATGAATATCTTGTCAATGCAAACTAACTAAAAAATCATATGCGAAGAAGTAAACCGGGCATTAATTGATTTTTCTGGGTCATCAACTAGTGAGTCTCTTCTGGTACATGCATTTATTTAGATGCTAAATACTCTGCGTTGTTTTTTGCCCATTACCCACAAAAAGGATTCATGTATGGCATATGCTACCCGAATTGTGTGCATTCTCAGTTTCGTCTAGTTTGGTTTAACTTCAAATTGCTGTTCTTGTCTCTGGATCTAAATATCATCACTGGAAAACATGAACCTATGGCAAGCTCCTTTTTTAGCTTCTCTCTGCAATGACAGTAGCACTTCGTGCTTAAATACTTAATGCAAAGAATATTGCTCACTACTTTGCTGAATGTCCTATTCTTACACTAAGCATTTGGTGAATCTACTGGTTGCTGTTTCACTATTTTTTTTTCCTCGGCGAAAGTTAGTAGTGTAAGTTGTAGTTAGTGAGGTTTGAACCCCAGTCAAATGCGTGGGAGTACATGGTGCCTACCACTACCACCCCACTTGCGCTGTTCCCCTATTTGCTAAATATAATCACAACTGAACATCCGTAGGACTTGATGTTTTGGAATCCTATTACGGCAACTGGCAAGCAAGTTATTAGCAATAAACCCAAAATTAATGTCCTTGGGGAGACTCTCCCTCTACGAATTTTCTAGTAGATAGTGTGACGTACCAATCAACGTGCCAAGTTGTATTTCTACAACGCAAATACTTTTTTGATATTACCATGTTGTCTTCTCAGTAGAGTTTTCACTAGCTTTGCAAATTGCATTAGTAATTCATGTAAGTAGAGCATTACCTTATCTGGTTACAAGTTCCTAGATGGGTGGTTGCCAGTCAACAATCTCGCAAGTATTTGGAACAGAGTTCTGTCCCTGATGTTACTGTTTTTTTGCTATGCTTGTGATTTGTGCAGTTTGTCAAAGAAAGGACGGTATGAGTACAAAAGAATTTTTTAAACAACAAATTGAGTTTAGAGTCCAGTTGCATAACATATTTGTGTACCTTTGATTATGTTGGGTAATTCATGGTGAATTGTGATGAGTGGATGACGAAATGTCTCTTCGCTTTAAGTGATTCCGAGTTATATGCCATTTGCGTGAAAACCAGTTTTGTTTGAATCCAACTCCTAGAACAATATAGAAAAGTGAAACATGTGTATGATATCATATTTTAGAGTTGGATGTTGGATGTTTGGCTTTGATTTGTTTCTTACCTTCTCAATCTAAAAGTGCTGATGTTGATCACGTTATGATCAACTCTAAGATTCAACAAGAACCTTGAGGACCAAACGAAGTGCTATAATTTCCTTTCTTTCTGTCTTTTCTTTCCTTCTTTGACTGAGAGATGTTATATCAATCTTCTTGTGTTACTTCTCTACAACTCTCTAACAATGGACTTTAGTCTCAATGTACTTGTAACTATAAGCTGGTGCACGAACATTTATAGGGTTCTAGATAACTCTAAATCTTGGTATTTCATTAAGAACTTCCTTTCTCTTAACGAGAGGTTCATAAACAGGCCATACGGCACCGGCACGGATGAAGCGAAAAATATTTCTCTTACTTTATTCTCAGTCCTGACCATTTTGTTTGATAATGCAGTTCAACCGGGGGACCAGTGCCATGCAACATTATGTGGCAACCCGTCCAATGTTTATTGACGTCGAGGTCATGAATGCGGACACAAGATCGGTTCTTGGTGACCAGGGTTCCCAACCTAGTCCTAGTAATGTTGCGCGTGGCCTTGCTGCATTGTATAAAGAAATTACAGGTTAGGAGGATTGCAATAAACACTATGACAGATTGACAGTTATTTGTTCTTCACTGAATTTGATAATTGTGCTAATACTGGTTCGTAGATACTGTGCGTAAGGAAGCTGCCACAATAACAGCTGTATTCCCTTCTCCAAATGATGTTATGTCGATTTTGGTTCAGGTATTCTGGGAATTCCCTTAATTTTTCCTTTGTGTGTTTCGTGGCAATACAGTCAAATGAAGTTTAGATACCAGGATTGTATTGGCTGACAATTTCACTATTGTGAAAACTTTTCCGTGGTTATATGCAGCGAGTCTTGGAGCAACGAGTTCCTACACTTCTTGACAAGCTGTTGGTAAAACCATCTCTTGTTAACCCACCTCCTGTAGACGAAGGCGGACTACTATTAGTGAGTTGAATTACTGGTGATATTTTTGTTCTTTCTTTGATCCCAATGCCCCTTTGAAGATAAAGCAAGATTTTAACTTCATATGTGTTTTCTGAGACATCAGTATCTTAGAATGCTAGCAGTTGCATATGAGAAGACGGAGGAACTTGCTAGAGACTTGCGTGCTGTTGGGTGTGGTGATTTGGATGTTGAAGGTAAGAATTAATTTAACTAATAGATCCAACACATGCAGCTCGGAATTTGTGGAAGATTCCATGTGGCAAAGTTATATGTTTGTTAACTTTCTTTAAAAAGCTTTGTTGTTTGAAGTAACAAGTAATCCTCAGTGAGTACTGCCACTGTGCCAGTTTGGTTGTTACCTGGAAGAGCGTAACACCTTAAGCTCGTCAATGGTCAGGCTTTGACTCTTGACACCCCCCCTCCTAATGGAATAAAAGATCTTTATGATGCTAAATATATCAAGAAAAAATTGTTAATATTAATTGATGTATGGGGAAACAGTTAGCAGAACCGATTTTGCTCTGGACATTTCTTTTTTAGCGGCAGGTGAGAGCATGTAGTTCCTATAATGCTGGTAACCAGATGAAGCTACTGCTCTTCTTTGTATTGTTAGGTATTTTGAAGCTAAGATGGTGGAACCTTGTTGGTTTCAAACTGGGAAAATAGCTGAAGGACATTGGCCTTCAAAAAGAGAATTAAATACTTATGCAGGAAAGAAGTATCATGGTTTAACCTGGAAATTGTTCAAGTGACTACAACAGTGTTGGCAGCTGTTTGACTATATCAGTTGTTTCGGTAAATGAACTTCTTTTGCATTTGGAGAACGCCTCAATAACTGGTTTTAATATGAATTGGGTAATAAAAGAGTCACGGATGGGTCAATGTTACATAGATCCGCCGTTTTCGGCAAAGCATCCTGTCGACACAACAGGATATGAGCGGGGATATGGGTTATGTGTCGGATCGGATATGGCAAGGGGAGAAGAAGAGTAGGAGGAGGAAGAACACCTCCAAACGATCTGGTTTATCCACACAAGGGCTTGCGTAATCTGGATTTCTCAGCAATAGGGGTTGCGATTCTCGATTATTGTCTAGAACTAGGGCTTGCAATCTTGATCTGACTGAATAAGGATTCAATTCTTCGTCATTCTGGATGATCCTTCGATTTCAATCTGGTCTGGAGAAGGCGACGTGCTGTTCGTGTATCTCCGTGGGAGATGATGTACTTTTGGGCCAGGCGTGTTCTGGTGCATTGTATGTATACATCTAGCATATAAATGAGCTTGATGGGATTTGGACTCTGTTTTACGTGGGCTTGTAATAGCTTGTGTGCTGGGGCTGTTGATTTTATGATTTACAGTATGCTTCGCACAAGATATTGAAGCCTTATACAGCTTATCCACGTGTTTGGTCCAAAGTTTTGATGTAAAAAATTTATTTGGGCAACATTTATAGTAACAATCCTATAGGAAATATATTTTACGATGGTTAGTTAACCTGTCCCCCGTATCCGTATCCAGAATTGGATCCATATCGACGAATCCATAGTTTTTTACTTTGAGGTGGCCGACCTGAATCCTTAGTTTTTTACTTTGAGGTGGCCGACCTGTAAATATACACCCGCACCCAAGTCTATCTAATTTAGGAATTTGTGTATCGAAATGAGCAACCATGTGTTATGGAACTATGGCCATAGAGACAATATTATGATGGAAAAGAATTAGGATGAGGTGTCCAAATCATAATGGGTTGCATTAGCGATTGCCAATCCATCATGTATACATATGAAATCCATTGCAAGTTTGAAGAAAATAACTTAGAGGTTAAAATGTTCACTTTTAGGATGATGAAGCTGAAGATTTCCATTTATTAGATGGTAGGGGTAACACTCATGGACGGTAAAATGCGGAAAGACAAAATGGCTAATAAGTACTTCGGATGGTTGGACTATGTATAACAAAGACCAATTACTAGCAAACTATACAAATTACAAAGAGTGATGTTGTCTGCTATAGAAGTTAAGAAGAGTGATGCTGTCTACACTCTACATTATTGGTTATGCTAGGAGAGGTGGTCACTAAAATCAACACAAGATGTTGTGTTATGGAAAGATTTGGTGTTGTGGTTCAACTAATGTTACAGCCCTTGATCAAGTAGAATAGCAAATGGGTACTTAAGTAGCCAACCACAAGTACTGGGACTAAAACTGTTTAAATGGGTACTTATATAGTCAATCAATGAACTTCATGTAAGGATTAAAATTGTTCTCTTTTTTCTTCTTGCTTTCTCTGGTATTATGTTTGTGTTGCATTATGAGCTTAATAGTTTTGAGCTGAAAAGTGGCTCCATAGCCCCACAATAGTTTTCTTAGCCTAACAGACGTTTTCGTCAGTTTTTTTTCCCACTTTTTTGTAAATGCAGCTGTAAATATTGTTTTTAAAACAAATTCTAAAATAGTGGTGAATTACAAGCTTAGTGCTGATAGGTTGTTGTTCACTACCAGTTAGTTGAAGACTTTCTGGATATTTCTAATTGAAGAGATACATAAACTTTTTTTTTTTTTGAACTTTCCATATTTGATTGAAATACCTCATGTTGAGATTTCGTCAAGGTTTCTCTTTTACTTTGATTTCCTCCAAGCAGCTTCCTCTTTTGATACAGGCCTGACAGAGTCTTTATTTACGGCTCACAAAGATGAATATATTGAGCATGAGCAGGCTTCTCTGAGACAACTTTACAAGGCGAAGGTGGTTCATCTCGATTCTTCTCTCTCCCTAAACCATCGTTTCTTTTTCTTTGTTTGTCTTTCTTATTTTTGTACCTTTTTGTGTGTTTTCCCTTGCTTGGTTTTGGGGGGTGGGCCAGTTTGTGTAATGATTCTTGCTTCTGTTATTATCTGACGGTATGATGACCTTTTATATAATTGTGATTAGCAGATGGAGGAATTGCGTGCAGAAAGTCAGCAATCATCGGAGTCATCTGGGACAATTGGACGCTCAAGGGGAGCTTCAATAGCATCTTCTCACCAGCAGATATCTGTGACGGTGGTGACGGAATTCGTTCGTTGGAATGAAGAAGCAGTTTCAAGATGTACTTTGTTTTCATCACAGGTAAATTATGGTTCGTTGTTATCTGTACTTTGTTGCCTAAAACCGATCCATCATCTGTAATTGTTCCCTGGATGAGGGCACTTGGTTTCAGAATTCGTTTTCTTCAACCCACATCCTAACATAGTTTACTTCTTTGGTTTTCTTGCCAAAATTTCTTGGCTGAACCTTCTAATTTCTATTTCGATTACTGAATGCATTGGGAATTTGATAGACCATGCCAATCAAGGTAATCTTCAGCTAACCCATTGGAATAAATCTGAAGGAAACTGAACTACCCGTAGCAACTCACTTTAACACCAATCTTAGGGAGGTAGAAGAAAAGTGCATAAATTTTAAGAAGAGCTTTGTCGGCCTCATACATGTATAAATCTCCATGGATAAGATTCCTGGTTCTCTCATTTATTCTTTCCATCCAAACATAGTCTGAAGGAGACAATAATTATAACCACCTAATGGGTATGGAACTTGTTTTTATCCCTGTTGCTTTTATATGTATGCATGCATAATCCATAAGTAATCAGTGCATAATTGTCCGCTTCTTCTTGGCTTATTCATGAACTAAAATAGCTTTTGACATTTTAGGTATTTCAAAAGGTTTCCTCTCACTATTATTTCTCTTTTTATTCTGTACAGCCTGCTATCCTTGCAGCCAGTGTAAGAGCTGTGTTTACCTGCCTGTTAGACCAAGTAAGTTTTAGTTTATCTGTTTTCTGGCATGAGAGTTTGCATCAATGTCCTGGGTGCTAAACTCCCCGTTTTCCCCTTGTTTCTCTGGCTGTAGGTAAGTCAGTATACAACTGATGGGCTTGAACGAGCCAGAGATAGCCTTACTGAAGCTGCTGCTTTGAGGGAGAGGTTTGTGATTGGAACAAGTGTTAGTAGAAGGGTGGCTGCTGCGGCTGCCTCTGCTGTAACTCCTTACAATCTCCCCCCTTTTTTTTTTGTGCATTCTGTTCTAAATAGCACCTATACTAATCAAAATGGGCTTTAAATAGAGAATTGGAAGGACAAAAGAATTTGACCAAGTTATGATTAATTGTTGATGTATAGGCAGAAGCTGCTGCTGCTGCAGGTGAAAGTAGTTTCAGATCTTTCATGGTGGCAGTTCAACGCTGTGCAAGCAGTGTGGCCCTTGTTCAGCAAGTATGTTGATTGCAATCACCATTGTCATGTACTATGTATTTTGCCTGAAGCTTGTGATAGAATGGCCTGATAGTTATTGTCTATTATAATTGATTGGAACCTTTTTCTGCAGTACTTTGCAAACTCTATATCTCGGCTTTTACTACCTGTAGATGGTGCACATGCTGCTTCCTTGGAAGAGATGGCAACAGCTATGTCAAGTGCAGAGGGTGCTGCCTACAAAGGGCTTCAGCAATGTATTGAAACTGTTATGGCTGAGGTCTGTACTTGGCAAACTAACAACTAGGGCTGTCCACGGTCGAATTTTGGTCGGATTCGGGTCGGATTTGTTAAATCACCACCCAAGTCCGACCGAAACATCTGTCGGGTTCAAACCGATCCGGGTGTTGATAGGTTCGGTTGGGTTCGCGGGCCAATAAATACAATCATCGTCTGTCTCAACGGTGATCAGATCCAAAAAGAAAAATGGAGAGAGAGAAACCCATTATACAATCCATTACAGAGATTACACAGCCATGGAACAAAACCCCCAGAAACCATTACGCAATCGTTTCACACTGTCATGGAACAAAATCCTCAAAACCCATTATACAACCCAAAATCGATTAGTCATTGTAAACAGAGAGAGATATCATATAGCTAGATCCACAGAGAGAGAGAGAGAGAGTACCTAATCCCTTCTTCTCTTCTCTTTTTTTTTTTTGTACAGCTCCTCTTCTTCTTCTGCATCGAAGCCTCTTCGTCTTCTACTTTCTGCTTGCCAGAGAGAGGGGGGGGGGGGGGGGGCGAGAGAGACGCCGTTCGGTTTGGGGGTGCCGGGATGGGGTGGAAGTGTGGCTGAAGTGGGAAGGGAGGAATAATGAAATGAAATTAGGGATTTTTTTGCCCTTTTATAGTTTTAATTGGGTCGGATCGGGTGGAATGGAATTTTATCCTATGCATCCGACACCCGACCAACACAGAAATTTTCAGGTTTTTGGACCCGAATCCGACCGATCCATCCGATCAGAACCGTCCATTGTGTCCTTTTTTTGGGTCGGGTGGGTCGGTTTGGTGGACAGCCCTGCTAACAACTAACTATTCAGGTTTAAGTGCACCAAAACCACCTATCGTTGTACAAATAGCTGTCAGGTTTAGCCAAGTGTTGGGTGGTTGCTTCATAGTTCCACCATGTGACAGTTTGCTCTCTTAAGTATGCATTTGTTTGTTCCCCCTTCTTCAACAAACTAATTCCTTTTAAATGTCTTTTGTAGGTTGAGCGGTTGCTCTCAGCTGAGCAAAAAGTTACGGATTATCGGTCTCCTGAAGATGGCATTGCTCCTGATCATCGTCCAACAACTGCTTGCACAAGGTACGCCCAAGTTGACTTGGATTTAGTATTCAGACAAATATAACCCACCATAAAAATATGTTATTAAATGTGAACTTGATGTCGGTGTTTTCAGGAGTGGTCTTGTTTTCGTTTACAATTTTTTTTTTTATATATATTTTTGCTTATCGCTTGATTCTGTTCAACGTTTTCAATTAGCCCCTTTATTTCTTTACCAGAGTTGTTGCATACCTTTCTCGTGTGCTTGAGGCTGCATTTACTGCACTAGAAGGTCTTAACAAACAAGCTTTCTTGACGGAATTGGTATGGTATTGTTCTTTTTGCTATTTTTCATAACTGCCAGTGATCTGTTTCCCTCTTCCTTATCTGGTTATGTGTGGTAAACAGTTTCCTTAGCTTACAAGTAAGCATTTGTGAGAAACAAATGCAGTGTTATCATCTATGATTTGGAAGATTAACAGGAGCCGCTGAATATGTAAAACAACTGAATAGTCTTGATTCTGTGCTTCTATGTCTTTCAAGGCTTAATAACAGCAGCTATAATCTATCTTCCTCCTACTTTTGCTGTGGCCTTGTGCAATCTTTATGATGTCAATGGGCAATCTTGTACCATCTTTTTCAGCAGTTTTTAGTAGTGGCTGTCTGGTACTTCATTGGCCTTTTTAGTGATGAGTGCAATGAATGTTGATATAGGGGAATCGGTTGCACAAAGGGCTACTTACTCATTGGCAGAAGTTTACATTTAATCCCAGGTAACTTCTTGCTGTTAAGCTCCATAGCCTGTTTATTATGTGGGGAGTTACATGCTCATTGGCAAGGTAAAACACTTCGTTTATGATACTGGTTATATCTATATACTGGTGTTAAAGGTAGGGAATAGTATATTCCTTCGAAGTGTATACACTAAAATTTTGGAAATTTAGAGAACTTAATTGACAAAGGGGAGAGAAACGAAAAGATATAAAATGAATTAAAATGAAACTTTTCTAGCCAAACCAAACTAAGCCTTGTTCCCTACTCAAGTCGGGTTGGGTACATAAATCCTTTTTTCCAAATGAGGTAAGAAGGTCAGAATTGCTGCCAGTACTGAAGGGGCATAGAAAGGCACATGCATCCCAGTTCTATTCAAATGGGATGGAGAGTGGTAAATTAAGAAATTTCCTCTTGTCAATCCTGAAACGATACCTTCCTCAATCCGTTACTCTTGTCAATCCTGTAACTATTCATTCGTCATTCATCTTTGACTCTCTTCCATGCATGCGCATGAGTAGCTAGATTAACATAACCACCAACCATGACATCAACACGAACTTCAAGAATGAGATGCTTAGTCCATCCTTCTGCTTCACTTATCTTTGTTTCCCTTTCAGTGGAGGACTGCGACTGAAGCGTGACATAACCGAGTATGGGGAATTTGTGCGCAGCTTCAATGCTCCTTCTGTTGATGAGAAATTTGAATTGTTAGGAATGTAAGTTACAGGGGTTGGTCTGATCTCAGGGATTTGATTTTGCATGTTCTATCGTTATTTACTGTTGCACGATATTTTTGCAGCATGGCCAATGTCTTTATTGTAGCTCCTGAAAGCCTCTCCTCTCTATTTGAGGGGACCCCAAGTATTCGGAAAGATGCACAAAGGTAAACAATGATATTGATTATGTTTTATGAGTTGAATAACATATAGGATGTACTAGCTGCAGACTTTATATGAGCGGTCATCAAAATTGAAACAAGGGGGTGTACCCTTTACTACGATTAGGGGCATGGCTTCGTGGTTAGTCTTTTCTATCTGCTCCTCAGTATCGAAAGGAGCTCCCGTGTCAAATACTTTCATTCCCACCCTTACACAACAATACGAAGACAAATTAGCTCTAGCTATAGCTAAAACGCGATTGTCTCCTAGTAATGCTAGTACTTCACCATGCACAATAATTGGTAGACCCACAATATCTATACCTCACATAGCATCTTACTCTATGGGACTCTCTCAAGTATTGACCTCCTTGACTAGTACCGACAGGGGCTCCTCATCCATGTAATGCATGTTTTACCAAAATAGTAGATGCAGCTTGAAACTTTAAGTTGCTTACTGACTTACTGTTAAGCTGTTAACAAATTTTGCAGAAGAAACACTTGATCCGACACGGACACTCTAACGTGGGGACAAAAAAGGAAATCAGGACATATCTCTTGAGGACAATGGAAAATCATGTTCTAGACATATTATATTCACTGATAATAATTGAGGGCAATATGGCGCACTAATTTAAAACTAAAAGGACCACTAATTAAAACTAAACAGGCAATAGATTTCACAGCTAATATATCATTTTGTAATAACTGCATTTTATCAAAGCTAAAGGTTAGGTCTGTCTCCAATTCTCCCCCACCCATACCTCCAATGACTGGGGACTAGATACCAAAATGTTATTGTTTTTGTTGTAATATAAACAATACATCATTTAAGAAGACAATATACTGTCAATATCATACACCATCTTGTGACATTGCCAATATTATCTACTCCAAAGAATAAGAGATGGATCGTTATAAATCTACAATATTCTTGTCTACAAGGTGTCATCCGAGCTTGAATTTCACTTTTGTTTCAGAAGGAAAAAAAACGTTATACGGATCACTTATGCTGTTTGTACCAGATTTGAAAAATTGCATTACACCTTTAACTCTCTGTCTTCTATCTAGCCGTATTTCTTTTAGAGATGATAACCTGCATGATTCGCGGCACATTCAGGTTTATTCAGCTCAGAGAGGACTACAAGAGCGCAAAATTGGCAGCCAGACTTAGTTCCTTGTGGCCGAGTTCTAGTTGAAATGACTAGTCATTTTTAAGAAATTGATTCCTTTAGATCAACGAGTTCCACTGCTCATGAACCTGTACTTCAGCATCAGAGGATTGAGAAACATGTTGGTGGATAAGTTTATCATGAGGTCAATGAGCTTGCCCGTGGGAAAGATCAGGTGCATTAGCTTTTCCAATTTTTTGTATCTTCTTTATGGTTCAGTAGTTTTTAACTTGGGTTTATTTTCATTTGCATATTCGATTTTGAGTGTATATTGCTGTGTACAAATGAATGAAAAGAACCCACTTGGTGGGTTGTATATTTTGTGTTTGAGAGTACAAATAATCGTATATCTCTGGTTTGAGTGTGATTTTTGTTTTCGGATGGTCGATGACAATGTATGGCTGTTTTTTTTTTGTGAATTTGGCCGGATTGGCTCCAAGTTGATTGAAAATGTCAGTGGAGATATTTGGATATCCAGAATCTGACTCCACCACTCTCTCTCTCTCTCTCTCACACACACACACACACACATTGATCTTACTGTGCGAGTGAAATGGATTGACGGAAAGGGTAGGAAGTGGGAGGTTGATTTGCCATGGATTGCAATCTTCCTTTATGTCGATGGTATCTATCATTCAAAAGATTGTGTTTTGAACCCTTTTTAAAACCCCTCTCCCAGTAATATACGATTGGTTTATACGTACATGAACTTGCTTGTTTGTGCTATGTCCAATACCACGCAATAGGCGCGACACAGCAATTTCTACTAAGAAATTGCCCAAACGAGATACTCGAACTTGACCGATGATTTGTTCGAGACATAAACATGTTAAAAATGTAGACATAATTTCCCAACGTTGTTAGCTTGAAATCAAATCTTAAACAGATATTCTTGAAACCCGATAAGTTTTCAGTTTCGAAGAAGACATAGAGATGACCCTACCGACCATTGCAAAAGGGGTCCATTATTGGCCTCTCATGTGCATCTATCCTAGTCGGTGTCAACTAATCCCAGCGACGTCACAATCCAAAATTTGGAGTCTCTGGTTCTATCCCAATTCCAGAGAGAGAGAGAGAGAGAGAGAGATGGGTAGGTGCAGTTGAGTGTAAATGTTTGACCAACGAAACAAAGGCTTGCTCAAGTTCAGTCAATAATATACTGGAAGAGAGCTATCGGTGAAAAGCTTCTCAACCAACCAAACCCAATCCCCCCACGAAGTCTTTTTGCTTCAGACATTTCTATCAATATCGAAGAAGACATAAAGTACTTCACATTGTTTGTCCATCAGAAGTCATAACTTAGCTTCACATCTTATCCATCAAAGATCAAGAAGAAATTGATTTGAAAATTAATTTTGGCACTCCACTTTATTATGATGATACTTCAAAATTTGTCTTTTAGCATGCCTTGTTATGTATAATTTTTACATTAAAAGACAAGTTTTGAAGTGCCATCATAAAAA